>CAHIKZ030003722.1:4627500-4672500 GCA_903632075.3 Acanthosepion pharaonis
CGAATATATATATATATATATATATATATATATATATATATATAATTTACGACATATATATATATATATATATATATATATATATATATATATATATATATATATATATAAACATATATATATATAAACATGCGTAAACGGATGTAATTGCTTAAGTAACTTTACGTTTGACTTTGCAGTATATATATATATATATATATATATATATATATATATATATATATATATATATATATATTGCTTAAGTACCTTTACGTTTTGTCTTTGCAGTGTATATTAAGTTACTTAAGCAATTACATCCGTAAATGTTTACGCATGTTTATATATATATATATTTATATTGTATTGTGTATTTAGACAGTAATCCCTCGTTTAGAAATGTATAATTAAAAATGACTGACAAATTACTGCAATTAAACAATTTATTTAATTTATCTTGTTTTCAAACTAGTGTTTTCTTTTCTGAAAACAGCGTGTAGAAATTGTCCAAATGTTCTGTAATTCCTAGCGCTTTCGGTTATAATTTTAGCCATAATCACAGATGATTTTATTTTTTACTTCTTAACAAGTTGTACGGGTTGTGTCTATATATCTAGAGATATAGAGTTGTGTTATTTTCCGAACACAGCCAGCACACTGTGGCCGTGTTCGTAGTTGATATTGTTGAGTCTTTTTTTATTATTAATGCTTTCGTTATTTTTTTTATCTTTTTACATATAGATGTGGCTATCATACTTGTAATTTCTACTCGCATGTTTCGGATGATATTCACTAACCACCCAACGAGGTCAGATGTGACACAAGGCTGGGTTTATTGTGGGGTATCCGAGCCCGTGGGCTCGGCCAAAATTTACCCGTTACTGTTTCCCGAGAAAAGACTCTGGTCTTCGAAATAGCCTCGTTTGGCGATCCTCTCTGCCCGGAGTCAGAGAGTTTGCCATGTCATATCAATTCTCTGACTTCGGATTGAATGCTGGACAATCTTGCATGGATGAATGAAAAATAAAACTAGAGGTAGTAGAAAGGTGCTTCCAAAGAAGGACACTGAAAAATTCCATGAATGGGGCGAGTAAACAACAAGGAAGTCTTAAATAAATTTTTAGTAGTAAGGACACTCCGAATTAGGAGCCTTGCGGCAAACGAATCAAGAGCTAAACGATATAGGAAGTTGGGGAGGGCCATGATCACTCATATTGTAGAAGAACGCTGATCATGTCCTAGACACACCAAAGCTGCTATGGATGCAGTATATATACACAGGTTTCGGGTTATATGATGCCTAAAGTCTTGACGAGTTCTACTCTACATATCAGTGGAGAAATTATTTGCTTTTATTTGTATATTAATTAAGCCTTTCATTAAAAATTAAAGATATTAGAATACTATTCTATAATAATTTCAGAAATATATGCGCTCAAAAGTACAAGGTTAAACGTGGAGTGTGGATCCTCGAGGATTAATGCCTTGGCTCGTAATTTTTTGAGCATAGTAAATGTAAGTTTAATTCTTCTTACGGATAATTCAGACTCAAAATTACAGGAAGGCAGCGTACAGTATCTGATCAGTATTAAAAAAACAAGATAGGCTATCTTTAGACATGTTCTGGTCGACATACACCATAGAAATTCAGAACACACAATGGCTGAAAAATTTTGTTTATAGAAACAACAATGGCGGTCATAAAAATCCTCCAGGGATTCATCTTTCTATTTATTTTCAATAAACTTAGCTTCATTTGCCAGGAGGACAAATCAAGGGAAATAAGTGTGGTTGAATGTGCTGCGCCAAGGATTCAGCTTGACAAAAATCCATTCTTGTCTAGAAAAATAGCATTCAAAATCGTGATCAAAAATGTCTAAGATGTAAATTATGAAAATAATTTTTGTCCTAAATTTATCAAATACATACATTTTGGAGGGAAATTATTTTACGAATGAAGATGGAATATTTTAGGATGAGAGTTGAAAAAATCGAGCTTACGGCCATATCAGGTTGAAACGTCGATTCCTGTACGATCAACGAAGTTAACCAACGCCGAAGCTAGTCAATATCATTCAGTAACCCTCTGCCTTTAGGGAGCCTGATCAGTACCTAGATGTGATACTGCTTGTGAATACCAGGTGCTGTAAGCTTGGGTGTGTAAATGCTGTAATGGATAATGGCTCGGAATTGGAAATCGGAGAGCCGTGTTCCAGTTCCAGTTGGGTTCGTTATATTCAATTACGCAAAAATACCCATGGGCAAAGTATGAATCCACCTCGTTTCGGACCCCTGTATGCGTTAATTAGTAAGACTTTTATCACTAAAAAGATGATTATCGCTAAAGGAAAAAAATGTATTGCGTATAAAATGGATTTCGGCATTAAAGAAACCATAGAGTTTGATATGCCGATAAACAAAAACAACAAAAATAAATAGAACTAGTGCTGTAAAGACTGATGAGAAATCTAATACCTCTTGCTGAAGATGATAGTGTGGCGTTGGAAGGTGGTCTCGCTTTTCCTTCCTGCCTATTTCATCTAAATAATAATAATAATAATAATAATTGAAAGGATTCCTGAAAGCCCATGCCTCAAAGAAATACAAAAAATTCTTCTCACAAGTACAGCCCACACTTTACGAAGGGCTTTGTCGAAGTAAAATACATTTTTTTTTTTTTTGGTCAGTGGAAAATGTCATGATACCATTTCTAACCTTAGGTCTCTGGGCGGGACCCGGAAAGAAATGTATACACGCGAGAAATCAAAGGAAATAATAATAATAACAATAATAATAATAACAATAAACGGTGCCTCCTTATTGATATGGCAGTCCCTACTGACTGCAATGTATCTTTGAAGATATTCAAAAAGTTGTCAAAGTACAAGGACCTTGAAATAGAAATCGCGAAAATGTGGCATATGGGAACATCAACAATCCCTGTTGTAGTTGGAGCCCTAGGACTGGTTGGAAAAGATTGCAGTAGACTAATTGAAGGGATACCTGGAAATCCATGCCTCAAGGAGATACAAAAAATTGTTCTGACAAGTACAGCCCACACCTTATGAAGGGCTTTATCTATGTAATTTAATTTTTTTTTTTTGTCAGTGGAAAGTGTCATGACGCCATTTATAACCTTAGGTCCCTGGGCGGGACCCGGAAAGAAATGTGTAATCGCCAGAAATCAAAGAAAATGATAATAATAATAATAATAATATTTGCTATTTTGGCGTCTAACATACGTTTCTATTTCTGTTCCCCTAAGAAAGAATGATTTATCCCCAAAATAAAGAAATAAGTTTTGTAGTGATGTGTGTCAGTTAGTTTAATAATAAAATGTAACGTTTAGGCTATTTTTTTGACGTAGCATGTAATAAATGAATAACTATTTTGAGGTATCTGTTGAATAAGTCCTACCAGGGTTGCCACAGTTAATTATGAGGACTATTTTTCAAATCTTCATTTATGTGATGTGTATCTTCAATATTATGACTCTCCACAATATCATGTCGTTTTTAGCCTGTTTTTTTTTTAAATCTTGTTACTTATCTCTGTTTTATGCCATCACTTTACACAAGCAAGTTAAACATGATACACGGCGCTTACTTCTGCCCTTCTTGCAATATATATGTTCTGTGCTTGTTCAATTTTTCAAATTTTTTTCTGCCCATACTAACGCCAAACATCAAGGTCCTGCATCAAAGCCGGAAATTCATTACGGTGAAATTTCGTGTCATAACACAGCTGGTCAAATATTGGTGATTGTTGGGCGAACATCACGTCTTGCGACATAGCTACGTGCCCAGAGCAGTGGATCACACGCAAAATCTCGTTATGCACGCCAGCATTGTCCTCAATGCGCGACTGCGTTGGCGTGAGATTGCGGAAATATCAGGGATTAGTCTATAGAACTATAATTTAGTTGTATGTTGTCTTTAAAATATATTAAGTATAGCTCTCAGCATCTGAGTATCGGTTCTATCTAGATTAGACTCTAGGGTTTTAGTTAATATTCAAGCAATGGTAGTACCATAAGTTAAAACCGATTCTACAGTGGCGCGAAAAGATCTCTGTTTGAGGTTATCTGGTAGATAAGATTTCTAGATTCCATCTATCTTATTCATTGTGGTCCAGTCCTTAGATCTGTGAATTTTCACATCCGTTTTAGTTGAATTTATTTCGCTTCCTGTGTATTGAATGATTCAACTGATTTTACGGATTCATATGAGGCAGTTTCTAATGAGCTTCTTTGGATGATGCTTATGAATTCAGTTTTAGAAGCATCGACATAGGGTTCAACATTGTTAGCAGCATTTTCTTGATGATGTAGGAGAACTTCTGGATTGGCATTGATGTCTGTATTGATAGCTACGTTATTTGCAGAGTCAATATCGGTCAACTTTTTTTTTTGTCCCAGAATTTTCAAATCTCTCTTTTTGATTCATATCTCTTTCTATTGTACTTAAATTGAGTTTGAAAATAGATTGCCAGTAAGCAAATATAGGCGATCCCATTATTGAATTAAGTAGATCATGTGGCCATGGAAGAAATGCATATGTAGAAAGTATCGTTACGGCTAACGATCGCCATTTCTAGTCTATCCTCTATTACTATACGGACCGTTATTCTCTATACTATCCACTATACTATTTCTCTAAAGATTGGTAATGATCTCTACAGTAATAGCTACGCTATCTGCATAGTCAATATCGGTCAATTTTTTTTTTTTTTTGTCTCAGAAATTTCAATCTCTCTTTCTGATTCTTAGTATAGAGGAATTTTTTATTTCCATTTTACTTAAATCTTCCACGGTGCCCAGATGTTCCGTCTATCGTATTCTCAGAATTGGTTCTAGAACCATGTTTCTGTTTTCTCACGTCTTCATCTGTGCGGATATAATTCAGCATACAGTGACATATACGGGGGCCGATATTACAAAGCATTTCGGCACTCTTCAACTTGTTTCTTGTTCTATAGAAATAATGTGTCGATGCCGTCACTTGAGTTTGAAAGTAGATTGCCAGTGAACAAACATAGGCGATCCCATTATTGAATTAAGTAGATCACGTGACCATAGAAGAAACGCATACGTAGAAAATATCGTGATAACTAACGATCGCTATTCTATCAAGATTCGGATCGCTATTTCTTTAGAGTATAGATACTCTATTACTATATGGGCTTCTATTCTCTATAGTATTCATTGTATTATTTCTCTATTTGGATCGCAGTACTGATTACTATTTGAGCGAGTATCATCGAGTAAGTACAATTAGTGTGAGTGTTATTTGAAGGCATCTGACACCGGCATTGTTCAATGGCGTTACTATATAGTTGTATCTGCGACGACACTACTACAATGAATATTACAAAAGTGACAAGTATTCGTTGGCATCAAAAACATGGCAACGAGTGTTCGACATCACAAAATTTCTAATGACGTTTTTTTCTGATTGTTAATAGTTTGTTTAACTTTTGGAAGGCATTTTTGATAAATCATGCCTCTTTCAAATATTTACTATGATGAGTTATTTCTTTAATTATTTTAAATGATTTTAGGTTGGTCTTTTAATTTAAATAACAAATTTTATGAAATAGCGAAATTAGTTTTTTTTTCTGCATGAGAGAATTTCTATTTTCAGCTTTCGTTATTCACATGTGCGACATTTTATGTCGACTTTATTGAAATTTGTTTACTTTCTTAAAAGTTTTAAGCGAATGACGTAAGAAATCTTTGTCCGAAATTACTGAGCCAAAGAATGGGAATTTGAAGAATTTATTTTATATTACAAATTTTGTTTTACGGGGTAAGTGTCTACCTTTTTCCCTGTTTGATTGACATTGCTTACAATTTGTTTTGATCGAAGTCTTATTATGATAAATAAATCGGTAAAAAATTGATTTTTACTTGAACAAAAAATGGCATATACAAATTGTTTATCCTGGAATATTTTAAAATGAATAAATTAGTTGAACTTATTCCAAGAAATTGTCTTTAGTATCAGAATAAAATTGGGACTGAATATTATAACGTAAACATCATAATAAAATTTATATATTGGTAACATTTGTTTTTTTTTGTTTTTTTTATTTGGAAGTTTGAACAATATTTTCCTCCAGGGATTCTTCTTTTTATTCATTTTTATTAAACTTAGCTTCAGTTGCCGGGAGGAAAAATCGGTGGAAATAACCGTGGTTGAAGGTGCTGCGTCAAGCATGTCGTTTGATAAAAATCGGTTCCTGTCTAGAAAAATTGCATTCAAAATCGTGATTCAATAACCAAAATCGAACGCTGATTTATCTCAGTTCATCCTTCTTTTTCTATATGACGCGTCCCTTCAAGAGGTGATCGATTTTAATTCTCCACAAATTCCTGTCTTTTTTACCGCTAAGCAAATGTATTTTCGCTATCTCTTCTAATCCCTGTCTGCTAACCATTTACACAAACTCTTTTTGCAGGTTATTCGCTAATTTCTTATGTCTGTATTTTTTTTTTAATATTTCCTTGCAGAATCAAGAGTCTTCTTCGTCAGTATGAGATATAGATATTTCAATTGTCTCTAATGTTATGTATAAGTGTCCATTTTGTTCACATTTTCGTTAAAAACTTCGTCATTATTTATATTTTCAGTGCATGTTAATATCAGGATCATTCTGTAGAAAAACATATCTGTTGCTTCACGTCTCTCCTTTATCTGCGATGAGATTGTCCAGCATTCACTGCCATATCGGAGAACCAATATTACATAACAGTTTAATAATCTTTCCTTTGTTTCTAACTTTTGTGAAGTTAACTTTTTTTATGTCAACGAATACTCGTTGTAACTCTCGTAATCCCCGTTGTAGAAGAGACTTTTTAATCGCAGATACAACTATAGTAACGCCGTTGAACAATAATGATGCCCGACGCCTTCGAATAACACTCGCACTAATAGTACTTGCTCAATAATACTCGCTTGAACAGTAACCCGTATAGTGACCACGATACAGAAATAGTATAGTGAATAGTGTAGAGAATAGCGTTCCGTATAGTAAGAGAGGATAGGATAGAAATGGGATCACTTGGACGTCACGCCACTTCCTACTTATTCGTTTCCTCTATGGTCACGTGGTCTACTTAATTCAATAATTGGATTGGCTGTGTTTAATCACTGTCGATCTATGTTCAATTTCAAGTGTTGGCAGTGACACTTTATTCCTATATAACATCAACGAGATTGGGTATCTCAGCGTGGCGTAATGGTTAACAAGCTTATCTTGCCGGAAAAATTAAGAATGAGTTCGATCCTCATTGGGTGCCCAATAACTTTGGTCTTTGCCACATCTAAGCTACGCTTAGAAAATCAATGAAGAGCACCGAGGCATGACGGAATGGTTAGCAAGCTTGTCTCGTTAGAACAATTACGACTGAGTAGTGAGTTCGATCCGCATTGGGTGCTCCATACATTCAGCCTTGTGCCACATCTAAGCTACGCTTAGAAAATCAACAGAGGCACCCCGGGGTGATGTAATTGTTTGCAAGCTTGTCTCGATAACACAATTGCGAATGAGTAGTGAGTTCGATCCTCACTGGAAGCCACATACTTTTGGCCTTGTGCCACATCAAAGCTACGCTTGGAACATCGCTATAATACTAAAGGGATTTTCATGTATCTTAATGCTTTGCTTAGCTTTTGGAAGACTTCTTTCACTAATGTCAGTGAGCCTTCAGATTTCGGTTTCATATTTTCCGACATCTGTTATATCAATTTTTATATATTTAACTTTTTGCACTTGCTTGATTTTGGCATCTCCAATTTGGAATTCGCATGTTGGGCTCTCCTTTCTGTCGATAATCATGCATTCAGTATTCTTTGCACTTAAAACAAAATACTACGGACTTCTGAAAATATAACTGCGCGCAAATGGGAGTGACAATAGAATATAATAGGTATTACGTGATGTTATACAAGATATAATATCCGTCACTATTTAACTCATTTTTTTTATGGAAGAAGTTTCGATTTGTAAGATTATAAAGAGGTTTTATGTTGTCGTTCCTCGTGTGGGAGTGTCTGTTTACTTAGAGAGTAAGTATATAATGCATATAATATAATATGATGGCTTATTATGTGTTTTTTTTTATCAGTGACTTCAAATACTGATTAGAAATGTTTATTGTCTTTTTTCATTTTTATACCTCTGTTATGGAATAAAGATTTTATAAGATAACTCGCTTTCGCACATAACTACGTTGAGAGGAAGAAGAGTAAAAAGGCGTGTTTGAGGAAAGGATACAGAGAAGGACGGGGAACAAGATGAAGGTATCTGATGTCGATTGACATTACACTTGAATATTTGAAGATTATAGTTATCAGTGAAGCAAACAAGAGAAAGCGTGTTCCACAGACGGGAAGTGCGAGAGAAAATGCTGTTTGAATAGAAGTGAGGGTTATATTTGACTGTTTTGACAGTGAAAGAGTGGGATTGAGATACCATCCGTGCAGCTGGCTAAAAATTCTGGGAAACAGCATAAGTAGCTCGTCGGAACAGTTGCCGTGAAAATACTTGTAGAAGAGACAGAGGAAAGTTAATGCACGTCTGTGAGAAAGTGACTGTAGAGGAGATTCCAGATCAGGACCTATCACATTGCATATCCGTCTCTGGATTTGGTCGAGGACCTCGAGACGTACAGAGAGGGCACCAGTCCATATATGACAGCGGTATTCCATGCAAGGGCGGGTGGTTGATTTATAGATTTGAAAGATGATTTTAGACGCGAAAAACCTTCTGGCACTTCACAGAGAACCAACTTTCCTTAGCAAGGCAATAGAGACACTTAAATGCAATGGAATACTGAGTGATAAAGAATATGAGAAAAAGAAAACATATTTCAGGAAAGGGAACAATAAAAAACTGTAATTAAGAGAGACGACAGCGATTGACATTGCATTTAAATCAAAGTTGGATAGAAATAAAAAAGAGGCCGGAAGCATGATCCGCAAAGCGAAGAAATAAACTAGTACCATAGAACTTACACTATGAGTTCCTTATTTATTTCAAACGTTTGTTTTTATCATCAAACAATTAAAACAGGTGATATCCTGAATATAACCAATCAAACTTTTGTAGCATACCTACGGACGATAATGGGTATGTCCCTATTCACATAAATATAGTAGTAAATACTGTATGTTGGTCTGCAGTTGGAGATTTTTCAGGAGTATCACTAGCGCGCAAGGGTGAGAGCTTGATCAGCTGTTCTGATCAAACTCTCGGCCTCCGAGCAGAGAGGATACCCAAACGAGGCTATATCGAAAGGTAGAGTCTCTTCACGGGAAACAGCTGCCCGACCCAGATTTATAGGAATCTACGGGGAATTTTTGGCTAAGCCTACGGTCTCGGATAACCCACATGAAATTTGGCCTTGTGCCAGATATAACCGTGTGAGGCGGTTGGTAGATGTCTTGCAGTTGGGGATTTGTCTCCAGCTGTGCTGGTCAAACTCTCTGCCTACGGACAGGGAGGATCCCCAAAAGAGGCAGAGTCTCGTCTCGGGAAACAGCTACCAAACCCCGTTTTATATAATGTCTACGGGTATTTTTTGGACGAGCCTATGGACTGGGATACCTTACATTAAATTCGGCTTTGTGCTACATCTGACCACGTGGGTCGGTTGGTACATATCCCACAGATGAAGATTTATTGTGGAATTCACTTGATTCACTTCTAGACGTTGACTACTACATCTACGTGTCGCTGGCGAATCTTATATATGTTTTTCTTGTCCTAAGTATTATCATTCATTACCAACCTTCGTATGATTAGTCTGTTCAATAACTTTCCCTAGGTTACAACACAAATATTAATTCAAATATTTAGGCCATTATAAAGTAACGATTTTTTTTATAAAATTTTTTATAAAATTTTTAGTTCCCCACGATATTTATTGAGAGATAGAAGGATTATATGGCGCCAAATATATCAACATTTTGAGCCGTTGTTTTTTATCTACGCTGTCACAGATTAGAAACGTCCAAATAAATATACACTCTTATTTCAGCCTACAAGCAAGATACAGTTCAACGTTTTGGTATATATTATTACCTATTTCGGCAGAGCTTGAGGCATTTGCCTGATAGAGACTTACTGATTAATTTGGCGTTCTGTTTTTTCAATTACTAATGGAAGCCGTGTCAAAAATGTCTAAAAATACAAGGTATGTAATTTTGCAATGTAAACACGGAACGACGAGGTTGAGTATTGGCGTTTGTAAATAACAATGCACAGAGTAATTTTGTATAATGAGTGGTTAGAATGTAGGCCTAGAGAATCATTGCTGATATCTTGGATTCAATATCAATCGGCTCCTCTGTATTTTTTTCACTGCTTTACTTAAATATATATATATATATATATATATATATATATATATATATATATATAGTTATATATACATGTATATATATATATATATATATATATATATATATATATATATATATATATATATATATATATATATATATATATATATATATATGTGTGTGTGTGTATGAATGTATATAACTAGTATATGTATATATATATATATATATATATATATATATATATATATATATATATATATAATGGACTCCTCCGTTCGTTCTTATGTATATATATATATATATATATATATATATATATAACGATTTTATATACATGTATATATATATATATATATATATATATATATATATATATATGTGTGTGTGTATGAATGTATATAATGAGCATATCTATATATATATATATATATATATATATATATATATATATATATATATAAATAAATAATAATGGACTCTTCTGTTCGTTCTTATGCATATATATATATATATATATATATATATATATATATATAACGAGTCTACATCATAGAAGAAAGAATTTCCTTAAGTCAATAAATTTTTTTTATTTTTTATATGCAGTTTCATTCACGATGCGAGTTACTTATATATATACATATATATATATATATATATATTTATATATAGTATATATATATATATATATATATATATATATCTATCTATATATATATATATATATATAAATGCATATAACGACATATATATATATATATATATATATATATATATATATATATATATATATATATAATAATGGACTCTCCCTGTCCCTTCTTATATATATATAATGAGCCTACATCATACAAGAAAGAATTTCCTTAAGTCAATAATATTTTTTTTATTTTTCTATATGCAGTTTCATTCACGATGTGTGTTATCACGTCTCTCCACAGCGTCCTGGAATATGTATCTCTCAAGTTTAAGCAATTTTCGTCTCTCAAACACTGTTTTTACAGCCATTTACGCAATCTTGTTATGAAGTATCTTTTGCTTGACTATGCCCTGTGAGTGTTAAACTCTCCAAGCTCTCTTTCTTCATTATGGTCTCTAGTAAGTTCAGCTCTCTCCTTTTGTTTCTAACACTAAATGCCTAGTTTGTTTTCATTTCAATTAAAACTTCATCGTTAAACGCACATTCATTCTGCATTCCCAGAATCCTTCTGTAGAGCCACATTTATGTTGCTTAAGGGGCCTTCTTTATTTTTGAGGGGATTTTTCAGCATTCTGTACTGTATTTGATTGGTAAATGAGATTGTACCTATTTACATATGTTATATAGAACAGATATAAGGGGTATAGTGAACTAAGGGACGGACAAAAAGTTGATGACTGATCACGTGTCGTAGAATAACACAATACAACAACTACAATATCGGAGAACAGATATTACATAGAGGTTCAGCAATCTTTCCTTTGTTGTTAGCGAAATTTTCCTGTTTCATAATACTTACCTTAGCTTTTGAATGGCATATTCCCTTGTTCCAATGCATTTTTGGAGTTTGATGTCCCATTTTTTTCCTCTGTTAAAACACTTATCATAGCTGTAAATTTTCCATACCTGCTTGATTTGTGTATCTCCAACAAGTAGTTCGGATTTTGTACTGTTCTTCGTTTAAGCAACCATAAGCTCTGTGTTATTGCGGTTGATGGTTAGTCATTTCTTCTCGCTTTCGAATTAAATGAGAACTCTTTAGCAAAACGATAGACTTGTGTTCGATATCCATCATCACCATGTCAAAGTACAATGGCGGTTCGACAGACGTTATATTATAAACTCAAGATGTTTAAGACGTCTACAGGAAGTCTTCTGTGGCAATTCTTTAACACTACGAATATAATAAACCAATTTTTATAGTGATGCTTAAATTAAATTTTAAACTTCTTAACGTCCTTTTCCCATTATTTATAATAAAGTTTTAGTAAACATAGACCATCTTGCCCGCAAAACATACGAAGTGTGAAAAGGACGGATTTTCCCTTGACACCGCTATTATTTTAACTACCTTCACTCCTCGGCAATGTTTATTGCTTTTTTTAAAGCAATGATTAGTATTGTCATATAACCTAAACATATATAAATGAATTTATATATTTTTTATTCTTGAGAATTGAAAACAAAATTAATAAATCCATTTATTTATTAGAATTTTACAGTGATTATATTTTCCTCATGGGTCGATAATGAGTTTCATTTATAATATTAAGTGTGTTGTCATATTTTGGAAATTCCTCTACTTTTTAAAAGAGTGAAAGTGAAACAACACAATAAAATGGGTTTTTGGCTTTATATGGCGATCTATATAAAGAAAATAGTCCAATCTAAAGAGAAAACAACATAATTGATTGATTTGTTTATTTTCTACAGCTTATCAACTATTTGCAGGTTATTTAAAGCCAAAAAAATATTTTAGAATGTTAAATATTTTCGATAATAATGATTTATTGATACAAGTTTTAAGAATTAAACCACAGCTGTGAGGTAGAATAAGTTGATTTATCCCTTTGCCAAGGGTATTTGCGCGTAAGTTGATATGTAATTTGGGATTGAAACTCGGCTCTTCGATTAACAATTTCGAGCCATTATCCATTACAGCAACGGTACATCCAAGCTTACAGGTACTGACCACGCTCGACGTTGCTTAACTTCGGTGATCATACGAGAATCGGTCTTTCAATATGATATGGACTTAAGCCCAGAACTCGACGGGAAACTAGCCAAATATATTTCCCAAGAATGCATGGTAATACACTGATCGTAAAGAAAAAAAAGTTTATCTGGAGAGCCATGTCTACCAATGCAACGGAAGCTGATCGTATTAAAAAAATAAAAAAAAATGTATAAATAATCATGGAAGAGAAAACGATGTCATTCGGAAGCTAAGGGAAGTATTAAGAAACAAGAAAATTTCGTTTGAAACAAAGAAAAGATTCCTGAAATATAATATCTCTCCTCTATAACGCCTGTGAATGCATGGAAATATAAACACACGGAAAACTGAATCAAAAGAGATTTGTTAATACAGTATGAAACAAAAAAATAAAAAATAAAGAAAAAAAGAAACGATTTAATGAATTTGTCGACTTGATATTTTTGTTTTGATCTCCAATCTATGCAATTGGAGACAAATTCTAAATTCAAATCGTGGAGAAGTTATACCATGCCACTATATTTTCCAAGCTCTTTTTGCCCATTCATATTGTTGTGGTAGGATCCACCTAATTTGCATAGTGGAGTACCGACCATATAAATATGGTTGGTACCGGGAAGAGAGGGAGGAATCAAGAGATTCAACCAGAGACTCTGGCCGACTGCGACTCAGTCAACACATTCTCCAGGAACGGTCTTACCAGGAATATACAAAAGACTATATGTAAATATTGTGTACACTTTCTTTTTTCAATACATTTTGTTCTAAGTACATTTTGTGTTGCATTATTATTCCATGCATTAGTCAAGTTTCAACACATATAGAGTAAACAATAGGAAATCGTAGAGAGTCATAAATGACAACACCCTGAAAGGAAATTGCATTAAAAAAGGTGGAAAAAGAAAAAAAAATCTAACATTAAACAAAGAAAAAATATGGATTATCTAGCAAGGTAGTATAAGCTGTGTAGCTTTCGATGGTTACTGGTCTTAAATGTAGAAACGAAAACAATGACCATCTCCATTATATTTTCCCAAAATTCATTGTTATTTACACAGCAGAAAGAGTAACTCGTGGGGAGCCATGATCTCAGATGTCCTGAAAATACATCAACTATCCCGGTAAATTTAAAACTAAAAATAGAAGTAAAAAAAATCATGCAATAGCATCAGGATCTCCCCTACTTATGAACGAGAAATTATTGTGCTAGTATCAGTCAATATTTACTTGCCACTCCTCCACGAGGGAAAGATGTGGCACAAAGCCGAGTTTTCCGTGGGTTTTCCGAGCCCGTAGGCTCGACCAAAAATGCCCGTAGAAATTGTAAAAACAGAATCAGGGAGGTTGACCAACCCGAACGAGACTCTATCCTTCGGCAGAGCCTCGTCCGGGTACCTCTTTGCACGGAGGCAGGGAGTTCGACCATCAAGCCGAAACGGCTCGACTCGATTCAATATTTACTTGCTCCCCCACGAGGGAAAGATGTGGCACAAGGCCGAGTTTTACGTGGGTTTTCCGAACCCGTAGGCTCCTCCAAAAAAAAAAAATATGCCTGTAGAAATTGTAAAAACAGAATTGGGTTGGTCAACCTCCCCGAACGAGACTCTACCCTTCGGCAGAGACTCGTCCGGATTCCTCTCTGCTCAGAGGCAAAGAGTTCGACCGTCTTGCTGGAACATATTCTAGCAAGTTCTCGTTCTAGTATCAGTCATGTTGAGTAATGTCTCCATTTTGCCGTTAGAGCTGAATATCTCATTGTAAAATAGTAGGGACCAGAATGCACACATGATACATATATTAAGTCAGCTTGTGTTTTTATTCTAAACTTACGGTCACATCAAGTTGAAAAACGGGTCCCTGTGCGATCAGCAAAGTTAAGAAACGTCGTGGTTGGTCAGTACTTAGATGGGTAACCGATTACTGTAGGCATGGTTGTACGGATTATGCAAAGGATAATGGCTAATAATTGTTAATTCCGATTGAATTTGTTATAGTCGTATACGAGCAAATACCCTCGGGAAATGAATGAATCCACATCTTCTTTATAGTTTGGGTTAATTGGTAAGAGATGTATCACTAAATTACTATTATTTACAAAAAAGAAAAAAAAAACTTACTCTCTAAAATATTTTCTGGCTTTGAATAACCCGTAAAGGCTTGCTAACCAGTAGTAAACGAATCAATTAAACATTATTTTTCGATAAATATAAATAAAGTCCGAGAAATTCAAACACAGATGTCCTCAAGAACACATGGTACAGTAGATAAAGGCGTTGGTTAAATCCAGTGACAGGACCAAAAGATTTGTGATTTCAATACCTGGTTAAGGCAGTGGAGATCTTGGAGAGGTGAATTAACAAGAGATAAATAATAAATGGCATCCATTAGACATGGCCCGTGGAACTAGAACGGTCTACTCCAGGGAGCGAAATAAAGGGATCAGTTCGACATTGCAACCACCTGAAGAAGGTCGGAGCGTACAACGGCCGAAACTTTGTGATAAATATGGCAAGAAAGATGCAGACAATAGTCCGAATAATGTAAATAGTTTAATTTTCTTATTCTGTAAATATAAATTTTATAGCGAATATCTATTTTTATTCACGACAAAATGGATTTTTATTTATTTATACATTTAGAAGAAAGCACACTGTTTCATTGATTCGTTATTCTCATTATGTATTTTGAGTGCAAATGTCGTCAACGATAAACTACTGACACGTTTATTTTCCCTTTTCGTCTGTATTTAAAAAATCTAAAATCAAAATTCAAAATAAACATATTGGAGTTGATATCATAAATCCTTTCTGTATTATCACAGGTTAAAAAAGCAGCTCGTTACATATATTCTGAGGAATATTATAAGGATCAAATGTTTCTATATTTTTTTTACTAATCCAAGGTCAAATAGCCACTCTAGGCATAGGTTAATGAATTATGTTGCTGCCTGTTCGTAAAAGTGGACGTAACAATGCAGTATATGATGTTATATCGGAGAGATAACGGTTCACCTTAGACTTGAAGAGGTTAAGATTCTATAGATCAGGAAAAGATTCTCTCGGAGGCCTGTTTTCTGAGTGAAACTACTTCCTTACTAATGGAATATGATGATGATTCGCCGCAGTGTTTCTGGCTTGTGGGTCTTTGCTGCAAAGGTTAGGACTGGTTTAACTAAAGACTGAATCTCGTCAGGACATTTGCCATGGAAATAGCAATGAAAGGCTGCAAGATTGAATAGTGGCAATTATTAATAAAAAAATCGCATAAAAAGAAAAGAAAGAGCACATGTAGCCCGATATAGAGTGGTTTCAGATACGGAGATGGACAGTCAGAATTTGCCGTTTAGTTATGTAGATGATTAATGGATTTTATTTATAATCCAGAATTATGTCTTATTACTTTATTCGTTGTGATTGATTGATTGACTTATTAGTTTGTTACGGCTTATCAACATCCCGTGGCTCATTTAAAGCTGATATGTAATCCGGATTGTAGGAAATCTCTTACACTACCTTGCGTAGGCCACCATCTAAGTATCGACTGGGATAACAACATTAATTTTTCTAGTTTTAAAATCATGTCTGGTGGCAAGGTGATAGATAATTACATTTCTCAAATGTACTTGCGCGAAACGTGAGTGTAACAAAGCTGAATGGAATTTGAACTCGGTTCTATGATTTCTCATCGGTATCTATTACACCAAACGCATTATTGAAATTATTATGGAGTCGCTAACTGGGTGCCCTGTGATTGGATGAAAAACAACCAATCACAGGCTACCTTTTTAGACTTTCGCCAAATCCCCACGTGAGCGTTTTTTACAAACGCTCTTCCTCTTTTGCTTGTCGGGAACCTCAGAGACAACACGTTACCTATCTGCACTCCGTCATCTACACATCAGGACACGTGTGAGGATTTCGACCGCAACTGAAACACAGTAGTCAGGACTCTATTTTCTTCAACCAAGCCGAACAGGAAAGATAAAACTCTTATAAGGACGCATTTTGCAGATAAGTCCCGCAAACCGACTGTTTGCAATTAGAAACTTTACTTCTGTTTTCCTACAAATACATGTTTTTTCATACATTTTTCAACTGTGTTTATGTTCCTTTCCTCTTGCCGGCGTCACAATATTTTTGTTACCAATATAATTTGGAAAATCCCAATAGCACATCCACGGTACTGGAGAGCTACTTGAGATCCTATATGTAGATATATTCATAAGACCGAAAAGATATCAAGAAAGAATTAACTGAAATTGATCAAATAATCCATGATGACATGATTAATCCATTCTTACATTTGTAATAAAGACATGTCGTAGTGGTATAATTACTAGAAATAGAGGAATAGCATTTTCGCTATCATTACAAACACTGAAACACGGAATGCAATGTATATGATATGAATACTATAACAATAGAAGGTTTACTTTCTTTGGCCCGATTTGTTTGTTTAACGGCATATCAACATCTAAGCTCGGGGACTCGTGAATTAAGCATACGCGAAAGTTAAAATATTTGGGAAGAGTTCTGATAGAGGATGGTAAATTCGACACTGAGCTTTTATGCGTATTGGGATATCTAAAAACGCATTCCTAATACTATGCAGGGTATTGCAAGAAAGGGGGATTTCTTTGGTAACAAAGAAAAGAATACTGAACTGTTACGTGACATCCTTCCTTCTTTACTGCAGCGAATTTTGGGCAATTTCCTGAAAGATAAAGAAGAGACTCGAGGCGAAGGAGATGTAGTTCTACAGAAGGATGATGATGATATCATGGACCAAGCGTGTGAGCAGCGATGAGGTCTTAGAAAGGTTACAAACAAGGCTTAAACATAACATTAGGAATAGGCAACTGAAATGTATGGGACACATAATTAGGAAGGAGGGCCTGGAGAATCTGATACTCACAAGTCGAATTGAGGGAAAGCGAGACAAGGGAAAACATCGCATGTTATACCTAGCGACCTGCAAGGAATAGAGGAAGGTGGAGAGCCATGAGAGCCTATGTTCTGAAAGAACAGGACATAGAATGCCGAAATTTAATTTTCTTGAGGCTTTGAAGTAATATATATATATATATATATATATATATAGATAGATAGATAGATAGATAGATAGATAATAATTATCAGGAGGATTGTGTATATCATCGCTTGAACCGGCTTCTAATGCTCCAGTGTGAGCGGCTTGGTCGTGGCTCCAGGGGGAACAGTCCTATGGTTAGAGAGAACGCAATATGGTTCCACCACGGAATATGTGAGCGAGCGGCGCTATATTGAGTCTGATTTGCAAGTCTGAGGCCCATTAGAACAGTTACTATGATGTTTGCTTGACAACCTAACTGTCAGGGTTTCAATTCTCGGTAGTGGATACGCGCTGCTGATGAGTCCCAAATATAGGACGAAACGGCCGTCCAGTGCTTTCCGCATTCTGCTGAGGTTTCTATCAGATTCGTTAAATTAAAATATATATATATATATATATATGCTTGATATATATATTCTGCTTTCACATTTGATTTGAATACATGGTAGATGTTACACAGCTTTTGTGAATATACATATTTGTGCGGACATAATTACTAGAGGCGTTTTATCTTGTAGGTTTTTCGAAGTTTGATTTCTTTAATAAATTGTAGAATGTTTTATAGATTAATGTTATGAACGAGTTCTTTCATGTTGTTTGTTTTATTCTGTTTAGTGGCATTTTGTTTAGTGGCATATTAAACTCTATGGTTATTTAATTACGGAATCTAAATATTTTGAACAATTTTATGGCTTCAACTAAATATTTTGAATGCAATTGTAGTGTGGTTAATTTTATTTATAAAATGTATTACTGGTACTTGTTAGTATAATAAAGTATTTTTATACTTCCATAGTGTTTTGTTTACGTTTGGGGGTTCATTATTTGCCCATAGCTTTCACTGTCACAGATGCTACACCCGAGGTCAGAGTGGACATAAGAAAATCAGTAATTAAGAGGTGATTCAACTTTTGTCAAAACTTCCAATCTCCAGATCAAAGGCCTTGCTGCCGGATGTAGTTTATCGTCAGACCCAGACTATTGAAAGAGAAGGTGAACCATCGCTCCATTTGTTGGAAAAATAATAATTTACTTGTACCGTTCCCCTACGGGCATGACTCCGCTTCCTATGCTTTATAATTACCAGAGCCAGATTAGATAACAAATACATTGCTATTGCCATATTTGGACCAATGATACCCAGTCCACAGATTCCAGTCTTAACAGAGTTCAGAAATTTGATCCTGGCCTTGAGGATGATACAGTATTTTTTACTCTACCATTCATATTCGTAAGTTTCTTTTTTACTTTATCGTTGTTTAGATGAAAAAATATTCGGATGAGCGATATCTCTTCAGCCATTTCTGACCTTTACAGATAAATCCCGCCATGTCCTGCACACTGGAAGGAATCATCCTCATTCAGTTATTATTCGTTTCCTAAGAAGGAAGTTGCATTCGAAGAGTTTCTTCTCAAAAAGCAGTACTTTATGCTAAATACTTTCGAGAGAATGCTTTCCCGGACATTGAAATCTTAACCTCTAGGCTTAATATTGCTTTCAGCTCAGGTCTGACAACAGGTTTGTTGAGAGGTTGCAGCTTCTTTCAGTCAAACGCATGTGGCTTAAAAAGTATCCTTCGGCCAGATCCTTACACACGACTGAAGAACAAAAGTGTTGTGGATTCCGAGATAAAATTCGGTCTCCAATGAATGAAAAACACAAGAATTAAATATAAGAAATTAAATGTATTTACACAATAATACAATGGGTAGTACTGTTAGTAAATCCAGGAACGCGGTTAGTAGCAATAATATATATAGATACAATCTCGAAGTAGGACTTCCTTAGAGTCTACGTGCGTGTAACTATGACTTCTACAAGCGGTTACCTCACACTATTACTCTGCCTCCAACTCAATCACAATCTCTGCTCACTCTCTCTGTATATTCTGACAGACTCTGGGTATTTAACGGCAGCAGTTCAAGTAACACTCTGGTCGAGTCCACTTCTATGAAAAAGGGATGGACCCCATAACAAAAAGAATTTCTAGCAGTAAACCAGAATTCATTCTTAGGTATTAACTTACAACTATAAGCAAAGGAAGTAGGGTTTAGCGTAACTGAAGATGGGAAGTGCGCAGTTTAGGCGCCGTCGCTTATGTCTATTCTGTGAGGCCCATTTCCTTCTGTTTGTCTTTTCGCGGGACGGTCAGTTTTATAGACAACAGTTTCTTTTTCTTCGTCTAAAAAAACTACTTACTTGACTCACTTTCTATCACTCTGGGTATCTTGTTCTTGCACTTTGAAGTTGACTCCAATTACTGGTAGCCATCGGACGAAAGTAAATATTCTGTATCGAGCTGTGAGACAGATTCCGCTGTTTTAAATTTAACCTCGACCTAACTCATATTGTTACATCACCTGTTATATTTCCCACATATACTCATAAACTGAACACATTACATTCTTCTGTTATGTGCACCAACCTCAGACAGAAACTATCTAGTTGCTCATGGGCCATGTAGTTGGTGAACAATTTAAAAAGAAAAGAAATATCTAGGTTTAGTAGATTACATAGAGATATTCTATGGAAGACATCTTGAAAAAGTAGGGAAGGATGGACTTTACGCAAAAAGAAAAAAATAATAATCTGTGATCTGCACTGGGATTACACACCTTGTATGCATCGAGAAGGAATTCAGCGAATGCACAAAATAGAACAAGGTGCATTTAACCGAGATGGTCCTAAGAAAATTCAATGAGATACAAGTTCTTATTTGTCAGTAGACTTAAACTTAAAAGCAGATGCAAAATGATGTTGAAGGCAAATCCCGAAGAAAAACTGAAACACGTATTGACTAAGTTTATTGAAGAAAACTAGAAGCAAAACGGATTTTTAACTCGTTCAATAAATATCAGCTTCATAAAGTCTAAATCAAAATTAAACCGTGCAGAAACGTATCGTTTTAAATAATATACTACCAGACAGAAACTATAATAAAGTAATCAATGGCGTATCGTCGAGAAAAGAGAATTTGTAAACAATGACTATTACTGCTGCTGATGCAAGTCTCTTCGTTAAGACGAATCGAATTCTCCAGGTAGTGGTGTGTTTATCTAAAAATAGATACGTCTAAATTTACTTTTATCCCTGGCGTACGCCAAGCCAATGGTTTGGAGGTAGAGTCTACGACTGATGCTAAATCAGTTGGGTTTCGATACCGACTTGAGGCAATCGGATGTCTAGTCTCACTGATGAGCAGTGAAATAGTAAAACAGTCTGTCTGTGCATGACAATACATACATATATATATATATATGAGATTTAAACAAAATATATATATGAGATTTAAAGAAAAAGAGGTTAAAATTGCTACATATTTGCTTTCATGTTTCAGCACTAGAGTTGTAATTCCTCAGGTAATGGTAGATAACTGGAGAGTAAAATAATTTTCTTAAATTCCAAAAGTAGATTATACTCCATTTGTACTTATCTGGTTATATATATATATATATATATATATATATATATATATATATATATATATATATATATATGAGATGCTTTTCTGTATGAAAAAATTAATAATGTCTTTTTTTTTTTTAAAATATAGTGCTGGACTAATTTCCCTTCTTGCCGTGATTGGCGGATGATTTAAATATATATATATATATATATATATATATATATATATATATATATATATATATATATATATTTAAAAGACCTTACGTGTCAGGTGTCAGTGGTGTGGATCTACCGTCCAATGTTTTGATCGCTATAGATGGATATCTGAAAAACTGAAAGAAAATATGCAGTACACAATACTGATGATAATAATTAGAAATCAACTTATGAAATTGTTGACCTGAATCATGAAAGATGAAAGACTTGGAGAATTTAACACCCACATCTCAGAAAGATGACTATCAGAGGTGCGGAAACACGAAGGGAAATTACATCCGCATTTAAAGCAAATGGACGGTGGAAGGATTTAATCAAAGTCAAAGTAGTCGGCTTTTAAAGAACAACTTCAACGTGAAAAGAAACTGTGTCGTTTGATCGTCTGTCCTGAAGTGATATTGAAAATGACTTTAGGCTGGCGAGTGTGTGTGGGAAAGAGTGATGAGAAAGAATAAATTATCGAAAGTGTATGTTATTAAACAAGTGGCTGATTTTCTTCTTCTTCACCTAAAGATAACTGGCTGCATAGTTAGCCCTATTAAAAACATCAATGTTATATTCCTTATGAAACAATATCAGTTTTTATATTCCTAATGAAAAAGATCAATTTTATATTCCCCATGAAAAAAAAAACTAAAAAAAAAAAATTATATTCCCTATGGAAAATAGCAATTATATATTTCCTGTGAAAAGATCAACTTTATATTTGCCATGAAAAAGTCAAATTTATATTCCCTATGAAAAATATCAGTTTTATATTCTTTATGAAAAAATCAATTTTATATTCCTTATAATTGGATCAAATTTATATCCCCCATGAAAAGAGCAATTTTTATATTCCCTATGAAAAATATCAGTTTTATATTCCTCATGGAAATGATCAATCTTATATTCACCTGAAAAGATCAATTTTATATTCCCTATGAAAATGTCAATTTTATATGAAAATTTCAAATTCATATTCCCATGAAAACTATCAATGTTATATTCCTTATGAAAAGATCAATTTTATATTCGCCATAAAAAAGATCAAATTTATATCTCTATGAAAAACATAAGTTTTAAATTCTCCCAAGAAAAATAACTTTTTTATATTCAATAAAACATCATCGATTAGAAATTATATGCAATTTTACGATGGTTTGAGTAAATGTGGCTTTTCCCGAGGCGCATTGTACGGAAATGATTTGTTGCTTAAGCTTTTTATTAGTTATTTTCCGTTGTATATATACTCTTCTTTTGTTTATCTGATAATGTGTCTCAACCGGCGTCACTGGTGTTCATCATTTACCTGTCTGTTAGCTGACATTTGACAAGTCATTATTTAACCAGACGCAGTCTATAATTGAAATCGATGCACTGCGTTTTTTTTTTTTTTTTTTTTTTTTATTCCAATTTTGCCTGAGGTTGATTTAACAATTACAACTTTTTTTTAAAAAAAAAAAAAAGCTTAATCTTGAATCCGTGTACGAATATTGTTAAAAGCTTGCTATTTACATCCCTGATGGACAGATACGCAGGTTATTCGGTAATCGTCCAGATAAATTGAGATATATTTATTACAAGAAATGTTAAGTGCTTCGATAATAATTAATTTGACATTGACATAAGTTTGAATATTAATAATCTGGAAAATTTCCCTGAAAACAAAAAAGAGTTGAACTGCAGTGCAATATCATTCTTTCAATATGGAAGTGTAGACTTCGGGTAGATAGAGCTCGATAGGTCAGGAAGGAAGTCCAGGTAAAGGCGTAATCCCCAAAAGAGATCACAAGCCCGACAGGGGGGTGCAGTTTATTTTAAAGTGCTGGGTTGTTTACAGAGAGAGAGTTTGTGAGACATGATATACAGCTACCCTAGTACTTTTAGATGAAATAAAGAGTGTAACTAGAACAAAACAGTAAATCAGTCAACGATGAATTCAGCAGAATACTTACTGTTCTTTAAAAGGTGCTCCCAAATTGAGGGTTCGTAGGTATTTGGGATTAGTTTATTTGAAGCCAAGGTTTGAATCCTACTCTTACTTAGCACGGGTTGTTTTATCCGCGCATCTAGTCGCCAGGTAGTCATCTCTGTACAGCTGTCTCCGCAAATACAATGGCATTTATATACAACAGAATAAACTTGATGAGACGGGAGAAAATCCTTACGGATAGATAAGAAGATCGGCCTGGTATTGAACATGACACGAACCTCAGCTGACAAATAACAATCACGGAAGCTAGATGAAATTTGTCTGGAGAGGTTTTCACATTCACCTTCAATTCAAGGAAGTCTCAAATATAAAAGGGAACCTTTTTACTGTAGCGGACATTTTTTTTTAATGTTAGCGATCTTGTCAGGAATGACAGAATACAAAATACTAAACGGAGATTTATTGCTACATAGATTCCTCGTCACAAAATCGATCTCACTATCCAGGACAACCTCA
The DNA here is from genome assembly GCA_903632075.3 of Acanthosepion pharaonis. NCBI lineage: Eukaryota > Metazoa > Mollusca > Cephalopoda > Sepiida > Sepiidae > Acanthosepion > Acanthosepion pharaonis. The sequence goes on from CAHIKZ030003722.1 coordinate 4,651,669, forward strand.
GAACAAATCATCAATGCCCTATACGTCAAAGTTTTCATGAGGTTTATCTTCCGCTTCTTTGATAAAAAGGAATCCCAACATGTGTACAAAACCGGCAAAAGTTGACTTTCACTACAATGAGGTCAAAAACAATGTCGGAGTACAATGGACCAATACATCCAAAAAATCAAGTTGAAAATTGGACTCTTTCCCGACCGCAAACCTCAAAGTTGGATGAAGACTTTTGAGAGAAGAGATAAACTGATCTGCTTCATCTTCATCATTAAGTAAACAAGAATTATCGTCCACATAATTGAGGACGAATTGAACTACAAAACAATCTCTCCTCGTGATAAACGACAAATATATTTGCCAGTGCAGGGCCCAAAGGAAACCCATTGCAGCACCATGTCTGTCAATACATAATGTTATCAAGGCTAAATTCAATAGATGGTGTGGCAAATTTCATCAGTTCAAAGGATAATTTTCAGGGGTATCAAGACGAGAAAAAGAGCTGCGATAAAGAAAGCCACAACAAATATTATTTGTCTCCAAAACAGGAACTCAAGTAAATAAAGAGCACAAATTAAATGAACACATAAGAACACATGAATGAACACAGAAGGACACATTTGAATAATTCTGAATACGATCTGTAAGGGGAAAAGAATCCTTTATACAGAATGTACTATAGCGTTTGTAAAAGAGGTTATAATACTATAGAGAGCCACCTGGCGACCTTAAGTTGATAAGACCTTATCACAGAGAGAATGAGTCTTAAAGATACCCCACCCTTATGGATTTCTGGAAGGCCATAAAATTTGGTCAGATTGATCCAGAAGGTCTAATTTTCTCAGTAATCTCTGGACAAAGAACCCCACATCTTACCGACCTCAAAATTGTGTTTTGAAATATTGTTTCAAATTGAAGTGGTCGCATTACATTTTTCAACGGGGCCAAGCTGCACAAATTTAGATGTATCATTCAAGACTAGAGACATCCTAGCAACATAATCTGTGTGGTCTATAAGGACCACACCAGCAAACTTATCAAGTGTGGAGATCACCAATTCATGTTTATTTTTTAACGATCTAATAATACGCCCGTGTTCAATCCTACATTTTTACTCGGAAGTAGCAACGGGAGTACGGGCAAATATAATCTGAGCAAAATTATTTAATCAGACTCTAATCTCACCAACCTCATCTGAGGAAATAGGTGAAAGTCTTGTTAATTGAACAAACAGAACTTCGAACTAAGAAAAATTGTTATCCTTATCAGGCATAATCGATGGAACACAGAAATGCAAACTATATGCAAAGACAGAAGGTCCAAGCACAGATCGCTCATAAGACGAATAGTTGAAATAATAAGCTCCACATTAGGTTCAACTGGGCACCCATATCTTTGTTATGTATGTAAAAAAATAATGGATTATTATGTGTTAATGTATTATGTATTATTATGTATTAAAATGTATTAATGTATTATGTATTATTATGTATTAAAATGTATTATGCATTGTTATGTATTAAAACAGTTAAGCTTGTTTCGTTAAAACCTCGCTGATGAAGAAAGCCAAAATATCGGGAAAACCTCAACCAATCAAAAAAGAAAGTAAATACATCCATTTGCAACATAATGTATTATATTTCACATTTAGCACTGGGATTTTGCAGAAAATTAAGTATATAATAAAAAGTATTTTTTTATATTCCAGCTAGTATGTAATTTTGACCTGTTTTATTCTAAATAAATTAAACGAAAGAACAATGCTGATACCGAATACATTTTCGTAAAAATAAAACATTAGTCATCAACCTTCTTAATTTTTCTATAATTTGAGATATTTTATTTAATTTACTAATTGCATCAGAGTTGTACCTCAATGTAAATGACTTAGAAACATTTTTAGTGGTACAGAATTTGAGTATTATGTAAAAACATTAAGCTGAATATGACTTAAATATAAACTTATAAAATTATACTTTTAAAAATCATAGTAAAAAAATGTAAGAAAAAAAATAAGCGGTTTGTCTTACGCTCTTGAAAGTTTTTAATCGGGTGAAAAGAGTAAAAACTAAAATAAATTTAAATTAGCGAATGATTGATGAGAGAATAAAGTAGGGAGAAAAAAGGCGGAGTACTAGAGTCTAATGATAGCAAGCCTATATATATATATATATATATATATATATATATATATATATATATATATATATATATATATAATTATCTATTTAAAAATATGATTCAAAACAAGACGCTGAAAACATAATATAATTATTTGAATTAAATTGAATTAAAACTTAATTCAATTTAACTCAATTCAATTTAAATAATTATATTAAAGTTTTCGGCTCTTGTTTTGAAACATGAGAACTCTTATGTAGCGTGTTGAATCATATTTTAAATAAATAATTATATTTATGCACTACTTTTGTATCGACCACTATTTTTAAAAATAATAACAAAAATACTATAGAACTTTGGATTATTTACCTAACCAGTTCTTTCCTATTTTTATATTTTTCACACACACACACACACACACACACACACACACACACATATATATATATATATATATATATATATATATATATATATATATATATATATGTCTGTGTGTGTTTTTATTTACGATTTTAAATGTTCTTTAAGGAACTGTGTCCCTGATCAAATCAAACCCATAAATAATTACATTGATCATGCTACTAGGTACATGCAAATCTGAACCAAAGAAGATTCACATACCCGACCATAGCACATTGAGGAGACATTTAAAAAAGACACAATAGCCTCCCAAATTCCATCAGAAAATACTAGTAGAAAAGTACAATAGCATCATCCACATGCAAAAATGATTTAAAATAATGAAATTCCCAATAAAAACAAAAAGAAAAGCGAAAACTCAGTAGAACTAACTAGGAGCACGGCCACAGTGTGCTGACTCTGTTCGGAAAATAAAAGATTCCCATAACTACAAACACCATCACAAAGCCGCTAACATTCAGATGAAAATTAAATATAAAAATTGCCATCGATTATGACTAAATGAATAGGGCAGGGATATGTGGAATTTTTTACAGTTTTTGCACACTTTATCTCCAGAAAAGAAAACATTTCTACAAACACAAGAAAAATAAATATAAAAGCTTAATAGCAATAGCTTGTCAGTCGTGTTTAACGAAACATTTATCAAAGAGCAATTTCTTCCATATATATATATATATATATATATATATATATATATATATATATATATATATATATATATATATGTATGTATGTATGTATGTATGTATGTATGTATGTATATGCTCCAGAAAATCGGGTTGAGCTCCCTAGGGAACGGCGTTTTTAAAAAAAATACGGCTCCTACTGCCATAAAGCATTATTCTTCAAGTAAATTTAGTTAAATTTACTTTTCCGAGGTGCTGGCGTATTTCGTTTAGAGAAAAAAATTCCCTTCCTTTCTGTCGTGCGACGATGGCCGAGAGGTAAGATATCTGACTGATGATTTGCTCCAAGCTTGGAGCAATTGGGTCGTCTAGCCACCCTGAGAAGCTGTGATACAGCGAAACATTCTGTCTATAGAGGACTTCATATATATATAAAAGCGGTACTTTATGCCAAATACTTTCGAGAAAATGCTTTCCCAGCCATGAAATCTTAACCTCTAGGGTTAATTAGCTTTCAACTCAGAGCTGACACCAGGTTTGTTGACAGGTTGCAAGTATTTTCAGTCAAACGCTTGTGGCTTAAAATTATCCTTCGGCCATATATATATATATATATATATATATATATATATATATATATATGTGAAAATTAATCAGAATTAACCAGTAGAAAAGACAATATTTATAAATATAAATGAAAATGTTTGAATCCGCGAACACAGCTATAATGACAATATTCTGCACACATGACAATAAGTGACGTTATTTTCAGTTAACAATATGAACATAGCGTTCTCTACATTCCTCCAGTTGCTAAGAACATTATGTTTATTGTTATTATTAGTTAATTTCTTTAATTAAATTCATTTCGTTTTCCTGCTTTGAGAAAGTCCACATTGGACGAAACGCGTCAGCCATAAATACAGTTTTCCTATTGTCATTTATATTTATAAATAATGAGAGGTATAGAGTTCTTCAAGAAGACATTATGAAGAGTGGCTTCTTCATGTCTACTAACTCTTCCTGCCTTGCTATTTTCATGCAGCCAGTCGGGCATTTTGCCTCTTTCGAAATTCGGAAATTAAATTAAGCAAAAGCCAGCCCAATATGGCGTGGCTGGCTCCTATCATTTTTTTTTCTATTTCCTATTATATTTTCCTCCAGTCAGATTCAGTTTTAATTTAAATGATCTTCATGTTCAAAAAAATACTAATTTGGATATGATCCATCTGGAGAGCCAGTTATGATAAGAAACCAGCGTATTCGATGACAGATACCTAGAAATGAAGAAAACATTTTTCAGGAAATAATGACAAAACAGGAAGACTGGCTCTTATGTCATAAACAATACAGAAATTAATAAAGTCTTCAAAAGAGATAATATCCGAATGACTTCTTATACCAAAATATGTCGACATCTTGGTTAAATTAGACGAGAAATAAGATTTTTTTTTTCTTTTAGATAGGAACACTGGTGTAATTAATTGTGTAGTCGTACGACTAGAGGATAACATCGGGTTGGCAGACAACGGTTTAAAATCTGTCAAGTTATTTCCCCGAGAAAAAAAAAGAAGAAAGATTTACATCACAGTTACCAGTTTATTTCTAAATTCTACAGTGAAGACAGAGTAAAATAATTAATGCTATTCGTAAGGAATTAGAGAAAAGTCATCTGACAATACAATGCATATATATATATATATATATATATATATATATATATATATATATATATATATATATATAAATATATCGTTTATAGCGTTCAATCTTTGGCTCATCATCCTGACTTTTATTTTGAATCCCATTGTACATCCTACGAACAAATAATATAAATATAGTATGGTATATTTATGTATCAAAGTCGCCAATACCAGCGGTTTTGACAGGGACTGGCTCTGTGTGCGTGTGTCAATCCCATACACACGAGCGCGCACACACACACACAAACACACACACAGTTATATATATATATATATATATATATATATATATATATATATATAGATATATAGATATATGAATATATATATAGATAGATATAGATAGATAGATAGATAGATAGATAGATAGATAGATAGATGAGATTAGACATAGATAGATAGATAGATAGATAGATAGATAGATAGATAGATAGATAGATAGATAGAGATTAGACATAGATAGATAGATAGATAGATAGATAGATAGATAGATATGGATGGCCTGAACATAGCGTTCACCTATTATACTATAACACTATAACGCTTTATGTTTCAGTTTCCTCATTTTTAGTTACGTTACACATTCTTTCGTCCTGATGTTGGACATATTAGCCATAAAGGTATTGTATCTAACAAACTATATTTATATAAACTTATATATCAGCAATAGAAAAAAAAATGTTAGGCTAATTTTACTTTTCATGGTTAAAAATAAAAGCGAAAAATAAAACAAACGAAGTCAACCGGTTTCGTCCTCCCTCAACAGAACTGGATCGAGAAATGTTATATTACAGTGTAAATAAAACATTTAAAAAACGACATGTAATATCAATGAAGACAATGCAATTTAAATAGACTATCATGTTAAGTCCTAATAGGCACTCCCAACATATACCTAGAAACAACATATCTAGAAAAATCAAGAACAGAACATTCCAACTAAAAGAAGTTCTGAACAACACGTGGTTCCGCCATCACTGAGCGTCTTTATTAAGAACCCAAATTTTGCTGCTAACTTCAGTATTGATTCGTCTACCATCTTGAGTCGTGCTCGCTGTGTATTGCAGATAAAGGTGTTCGAAACGATTTATGTTCTAGCCAGACAGCCATCCATCTTTAAACAAAAGGATTTCTTGTTAGGATTTAAAGTGACTGTGTGTGTCTGTGTCTGTGCTTGTGCGTGTATGTATAAGATTTCAGATATAAGTAAGATTTATATCCGTAAAAGGACAATATGAATAAGGACAAAGACAAAACTTATATTATTCGATATGACTCGTCCTCTGATAGAAATAAATTCAACCACAACATTAATGGAAAGAATATCACATTTATTAAAAGAGATAGTAACTTGCTTTCTCTAAAGTGATTCTATCGAATTTTATCAAAATATATATTTGCACTCCGGATTTTTCGAATATCTGCATTTCTGAAAGAATAACTCCTTTCCAAAAATCAACATACATAACTATAAAAATATCTAAAAAATTATAAGAAAACGGTTAAATTCATAACCTCCTGAAGTTTAAAATATATAAGAAATAAATTCATCCCAAACTAAAATAGTTTAAATGTTTATTTATATGGAAAAAAATCAATATTATTTACTCACTTTCGTTTGTTATATATTAAATTACGTCACTTAGCATTGAACAGAATTTACCTAAACTTTTCAGTTAACTAGGGAAATATTTATGAGCGTCTCCAAAATTCAACATTTTTACTTTTGTTTATAAATATTGGTGCAAAATAATATACTTACATTTGCATTAATAATGTCTATCAAGGGGAAAAAAACGCGTGTCCTAAGATAAGTTTTCCACTTGTCTTTATTCATATATATATATATATATATACAGATATGTATAAATCAAGAAAGAGAATCTCTCATATCGAGAATATTTGACATCGAAAAACATAAAGAAGAAATTAAATATTTCTTAATAATATGTGGAAATCTGCACCCTTTGCCTGATGACGATCGCGAGACCGGAAACCCGTGTAGCAAAATTATGGAAAATAAACCATAATATTTTTTTTTAAATCCGCATTACAACCCAAAACGTTTGCGGTTTCTTTTCTTTTTTATATATATATATATATATATATATATATATATATATATATATATATATATATATATATATATATATATATATATATATATATATATATATATTTGGGTGGATAGATGCGAGTTTGTGACCTTGGGTTTCACGCTTTAGCGATCGTCGGACAAACTGATTAATGTTTTAAAAATTTGGGTTTATTTAGATTGCGTGTATTGGTGTTATTGTGGAAGTGGTGGGGGAATCTTCGTCGTTTTGTCATTCATCGTACTAACGCAAATATCGATGTGTGCAGACACATATACATACTTGGTCGTCCGTCGGGACTCATACATATATAAACATATGTGGGCAGTTTCGGCTATGACACATGTATGTATACGGATGGTGTTATATCTATACATACGCATTTGTATGTTGAAATGTTGAAATATAAACATTGGAAGTGTGGCGGAAATGTCTCGTTAATGTCTATGTTAGCTCTATCTCTGATATTGAGCGCTTTCTAATAATTACCGCGCATATAATATACAAATAATTATACATATATAAATTTATTTATATACTTTTTCACATATATATATATATATATATATATATATATATATATATATATATATATATATATATATATATATATATATGTGTGTGTGTGTGTGTGTGTGTGTGTGTGTGTGTGTGAGTGTGCGCGCGCGCGGTTGCTCGGGTGTAGATGGTTTAATGAATTTCGAGGAATAATAAGACGTTAAAATGATAAAATGTTGTCATTAAAACTCATGATAATGTCTATCAGAGGTCGAAACGCGTCGGCTTAGTTTTTATTATTTCTTTATTCATATTATATTTCATTATTTCTTTATTCATATATATATATATATATATATATATATATATATATATATACATACATATATATATATATATATATCTGTGTATGCATATATACAGATATATATGTGTCTCTGTGCACGCGCGTGTGTGTAGTAGTAGTAGTAGTAGGGTTACACGCGCGTAGATTTAAAAGGCCGTTTAATGAAATTCGATTAATAAATAGACAAGGAAAATGATAAAAATTGTCAATTAAACTGATGATGTTCATTTGTTAATTGTCAATAAAATTGATATCTCTTTTATATTAGGAGCATCTTTAACTAAACCGAAACGCGAAGAATGAATATATATATATATATATATATATATATATATATATATATATATATATATATATATATATATATATATGAGTGTGTGTGTGTGTTTGTGTGTGTGTGTGTGTGGAGAGAATCATTTTGTATTTGAATGAATGTAGTGTATTTCTTGTGGCTCTGGGAAGAAGAACACACCAGCGTCTCTAGAGAAAAGAGTTTTGTGTGCATTGCAAAATTAGAGGGGAAAAAAGGCTCCTAATAGTGCTATATAATGATGTGCATGAACAAATTGCCAAATTACAAACACAATGCTGGAGGGTATTTTTTTTTTTCCTTTTTTCATTATTCTTCTAACTCAATATTTCCTATTTACAAACACAAATGAGTCACGATTTTTTTCCCCAAGAGGACGTCTACAGGGACATATTAACCCAGTGAGGTGAAAATATCTTCATTTGAGGCCCTTACTGAGTTTGATTATGATTATACGTTGTTAGGAAAACAGATAAATATTTCATAGATTTTTTTTTTCTTATATGTGCATGCATGTTGTATAGATAAGCGAGCCCTTGTAATGATTCTCCTTTGGTTTCGTCTTGTATGAATCGAGGTCTTGAAAATTTCTCTACCGGAACAAGAAATATAACCAAATATAAAATTACTTACATTTTTTGTACGTGTTCACTCAGCAGATCGACACAAATGTCACGTCGTTTTTAAAACATTTCGAAATGAATTGGTACATTTGGCAATTAATGTATAGAATTTGCAAAAAAGGCGGAGGAGTTGCATCGTACTAAGTTAGTAAATAGATCGTAACAATTCTAATTTTAGTAGATTCTAAAAAATAGATAAGTTATAAGTCAGAAAAAATGGTTGAACTGAGCGATAAGCTCGATTTATTTAGAAAATATATTAAAATAATCCAGAACACATATTAACCCATTACCTGCCATCAGCCCAATTTGGGGATCTGTTAAAATTAAACTCACAAATGTTATTCCTTATATTTACATTAAATTCCTTACATACATTTGCAGAGGTATATTTTACAACAAGTAACCTTTAAAGTTTGTATTATTAGCCGTAAGAAGACACTTTCTTTCGTAATTTGACATGTCACGAGTAGATAAATAATGACTATTTTGAAAAGTATTTTTTATTATTTGTAATTAATATTATTTTTTGATGTTTTATACACACACACACACACACACACACACACACACACACACACACACACACACACACATATATATATATATATTTTTTTTTTTTTGATGTTATAGTTTTTATAAAAATGACAATGGTAACTGCTGAAATTAAACATAAGGAATAAATAAACTCTAAAAGACACCTGTCTGGGCCAAAAATGCACATTAAAAAAATTGCCAGTTAATGGGTTAAGTGCAAGCCGTTTGCATACGATTAGAAAATGAAATCAGTAAATAAGCAACACAATGCACGTAAGACAAGATTGTGCCTTCTCACAAGACTGAATTCAACCTGTAAATATACAAAAGGCGATTATCTCCCTTTTGCTTAGATTAAGTCACGTTTGTCACGTGATAGTGGTTTAGGGACGGCACTTCATAGAGGGATGAAGTGGCGGTTTTCCAGAGTCAACTCGTTCTGAATTGTGAAGCGATATCATGGCGCCATTTTCCTATGGAAATAAAGCTTGAACAGGTAGTTTCTATATTGCCGGCTCGCAGTCATCATGCGGGGAATAATTCATGTCTCGCCGTTTTCATGTTTGAGGGGAATATATCCTCACTAGTGACATAGCAGATTAATCTGTCATGATCGAATCTGAATCCTAAATATGGCTTCTCCGGCAGATCTAATTCCCGTTGATTATTATTACAAGAATATACATATATATATATATATATATATATATATATATATATATATATATATATATATATATATGTGTGTGTGTGTGTGTGTGTGTGTGTGTGTGTGTATTGATGTAATATGAAAGAACAGATTGATGATCCAAAGTTCTTTAGTATTTTTTTTTTTTATTTGTTTTTAAATATAATTCTTTCGCGACACAGAAATTACTATATTTCGAAACTGGTCCACAAGTGTTATAGTTTAATTTTAATATTTGACCTTAACTTTAGATGACCGTTTCATTCTCAAAATTTAACAATCACAGACATCTTGATAATGAAAAACAAAGCCCAGAATGCCCCTTTATTTCCAAACTATAAATGAGTAAAACATTTCTTTGTAAAAAGTGTGTATGCATGGGAGTCAAGAAAAGGGACAGAAAACATGTGAATACAAATTAGAGAGGCTAAAATTAAACAAGAACAAACATTTAAATATCTGGGAATTATTTTTAATATTGACGGATAATGCGACACTTACATTCGAAGGCTCACTATGATAGCGAAAGACACCGTCTAAATGTTAAGCAAAGTATAAAAAACAGAGATATTATGTCAGAAATTAAAGACAATACCGACGATTTTATGTAATATTGACGCGCGTATATGGCTTTGAATGCTGGACATTTTCCTACAAGATGAAAAAGGCAACAGTGTTAAATAATAGTTTAGCAGACTATTGTTTTTAGGGCCAAGAGTATCTCTGATCGCATTCCTGAGGTTGATTTTTGAGAGCAGATGCAAGACAAAATAAGGAAGTCGATTTTGATTGGCTATGCCAGCGTGGGAATGAGAGAGATAGAATGGTTTTTGAACAAGTTGATTCTTAACCGTCAAAGACCCCAATTCATAATCAGAAAATGTAGACGTCGACCACATTAATAAAACTTGATGAATAAAATTATCTGTGTTGGAGTCCTTTCATCTCTTTACCTAGGGAATCAAAAACATTTCACCATCAGCGGAGAGAAGATGAGAGAATACAACAGAAAAGTGGTTTCACAGAAGGAAGCGGAGAATATGATGGAAGTGGGCCCATAAACAACGTAAAAGCAAAAGGAAATGGGAAAAAAAGGTCCAAAACATAAAAGTAACTAAAATTTATTCGATAGACAATGAGGAAAGTGAGTCTGGTGAATCTGACACTCAGAGGAAAATCGAAGGCAAGCGTGACAGAGTAAGGCAAAGAATAACTTCCCAAACAAACTTGTGTAGATGGTTGCCAGCACAAGTATTAGGAAGAATAACGAAAAAGACAAAGCCTTTTCGTTATACAAAAGAGAGGAGTTTGTGGAGAGTTATGATCGCCTATTTTCCTGGTGGTACACAAAACATAGAAGTTCAGAAATTATCCAAATTATTGAGACTTCGAAGGGCTTTTGGCTAAATTTTCAGATATTTTCTACTCAGTGTATAAGTTTTCTGAAATGCCGTTATGGCTTTACAAAATTTCCTGTCTTTTGGAGCTCTAATCAAGTTTTTTTTTTTTTTTTGTTATCTCTCCGAAACCTTGCTACGCCATCCAATTACTCAAGCTCGTACTGCGGGAATTCGTGTAGCCGATCTTCTAACCACGATAGCTCCGTTACGGTGGTGTGAAAGAGATGACAGATCAGGACCGATAATGATATCGATTCCTATTTGGATTTTCTCAAGAATCTCTAGATATAAAACATAAGCAAGAGACCAAATGTGGCAGCAATACACGATACACGACCGAATGATATGCGTATATTTTTTTTTTTTCTCTCCTCTCTTTATCGGAAGAAGATATTTATTCGCAACAATATTTTACAGCAAATAGAGCAATTAAAAGATATTATACTAATAGCAATTTACAGCATTTATGCTTATAACATAAATTATTTATTATTAACACAATTATTAAAATATGTGCATACAATTGTTTAAAGAAGGAGAAGGGTGTAATGACAAATGTACGCATGTGTAGGCTTTAAGAAAGCTCTATTCAACAGAGAATACAAGATTCGCGTTTAGTGTCCTTCGATAGTCCCAGTAAACAGAAATGAATTAGCTCTCTCAAAGATGGGAGCAAGAAAACAAAAGGAGATCTAGATACGAACTGATTATTCATAACAGTAGTTTCAAGGTGATAGTTTGTTGGATATCCTTGAATCAGATGAATGTGAAATAGACTCTGACGAGTAAAATTTAAGAGAACCGACCTTCCTAACAGCAAACTTAGTGATATTTCTGAAATTTAGACGAAACAAATTGGCTTGATTTAATTATGCATTCGTCGTCTTTTAACTTACGGGAAATTAACCCCTTTTAACTTACGGGAAATTAACATCTTGATCAGTTGCTGTTATCACTGAATACTTCTGATGCCTAGAAATTAAAAGAATGAACAAATTGCGCAGTAGTATTCGCTTTTTAAAATTTACCCCCCAAATAGTTGTTTCTATTATAAATAATCAAAAAAATATGTTTAAAAAAAAGACATGAATTAGAAATGGATTCGTTTGAACTCAGATTTAAATAAAATTCAGATAACTCTCAAATAATTGTACGTCTCTGTTCATTAGTAACTTATTTGGATATTTCCTAGGAAGATACAAAAAAATGCTATCAATTTTTTTTTTTTTTTTATTCCTTTTATGTTTTGGTTTCACATATATTTTTGAATCATTTCAACCAGGTGAGGCAACTAAGAAGATATCGGTTGCTAGGCGTGAAAAAATACGAGAAAAAGAAATGGGGAAAGAGAACGATAAAAGAACAGAAATCAAGGTGTCAGAAGATAATGTATGACATTGTCTTTAAGTTTTTGAATATAAAGTTTGACTGAAGGATACGTAGCCCCAACAGATTGCCATGATCGTGTAATGTGAGAGAAAAAAAACTGTTAGCAGGGAACTTACAGTTACATCTATTTCAACTCTTGATAATATATATTTATATTTTGAGCGGGTACGTGTAGCTCTCGAGCATTTTAGAAAGAAAAAAAATAACGGATTGAAAACGTCTTAGGCCGACTGAGAAGTTATCCTCCATCAAATTATTTGTACTTCATTTAGTGAGATTTCAGAAATGGGAGAATTTTCATTTGCCACTTATTCCAGAGTTGTCCTTCCCTTGTGTAAATACACACATATACACACAGACACACACGCACACACACACAGACTTATATATATATATATATATATATATATATATATTAACTCATTTAAAATATGTTTTTTGCTACACAGTTCTAACCATGTTTCAAAAATGGAAGCTAAAATCTTCGATTTTAATTTTGCAATTAAATTAAAGACATGAGTTCCATTTCATCCTCAAGCGATGGAAATAATGTCTTGAATTTAATTACAAAATTAAATTCGAAGCTTTTAGTTTCCATTTTTGAAACATGGTTAGAACTGTTTAGCGAAAAAAACATATTTTAAATCAGTTAATTTATAATAATAATGCTCTGTAAATTTACATTGAGCATTATTTTGTAAAAATAAAAAATATCTATAAGAACACAGGATTATATATCTTACTGTTCTTTTTTTGTATATATATATATATATATATATATATATATATATATATATATATATGTCCTTTTGATATGTTTTTTATAAATATATATATATATATATAATGAAATATATATATATATATATATATATATATATATATATATATATATATATATATATATATATATATATTATTAGTTAATCTCTACTACTTAAAACTGTTATTGAAAAGTACTTGGCCTGATAAGGCTGGCATCGCCTTTTAAAAAAAATTATTGTGCTTGTTCATCTGGTGAGATTTTCGGAAGGGTTTTTCAATAACCTTTTTTTTAACTGAACTGATCTTGCTTTGTGTATATATATATATATATATATATATATATATATATATATATATATATATATATATATACATACACAGTGTAACCCGGATATAAGAGAGTTGTCGAGACCGGAGACGAAGTCTCTTATATCCAGGTTATACTATATATGTATGTGTGTGTGTGTTTATGTATAGGCGCGTGCGTTTCTATCTCTCTCTCTCTCTTTATATATATATATATATATATATATATATATATATATATATATATATATATATATATATATATATATATATATATATATATATGTATGTATATACGTGTATGTATTTGTGATGTGTCTATGTATATGCGCGTGCCTGTCTATCTTCGTGAGCTCATTTGTAGTCATGTTGATTCTATTGAATGTATAATGGATGCTATCGCCTTTGGCAGTGATTCAGATTTTTCCTTTCGATATCTTTTCATTTGACTTTAATTTCCTGGCGAATATTCTTGGTACTCTCAACGTTTTGTCTTGATAGTTTTGTGTCGGTCCGATATCGATATAATTGAATAAAGATATATCTCATCAAAAAATAATTGAATAAATTGATGACTGATCCAAAAAGATTAGTTTTTTTTTTTTTTTTTTTTTCCTTTTGTAACTTCGAACAATATGACATGACATATCTGTGCCTTGTATCTCAGGCTACGTATTTCTCCACTCTTTTCTCTTATTGGTACTTCTGGAACTCCATCTGCACATATGTATGATCGCAAACTCTAGTCAAAATCAGGTATAGCGCAAACATAAATGCGTTTGTATGAATTTGCTTGGTGCTGCAAAACAAAGAAAATTAGTTTGCCAACTTGGTAAATATATACAACTGTTCAGAAATTAGTTACTTTGGCATGATTCACTGAGGAACAAACGCTATTAAAAAGTCAAAATCTATTGAGGGGTAATTTTTCAAGTTTTTTCCAAAACATTTTCTACATTAACATCGTAAATGACTTGGGTTTGCGATTTTATTTTATTGATTTACAGTTTTCAGTTTATCAAAGGCTTAAAGCCATGAAATATTTTTAGAACGCAAGAAATATTTCGAGAAACGATTCGTTAAAATATTTCAAAGCGCGACCCGGGTTACCACCAAATGCATATTAACACATAGATAATATTAGTGACAAATATATATATATATATATACTCACACTCAACAAAATTACATTTCAAACAAATCAAAACACATTACATTGCATCTAGATATATGGTTCTGTTGTTAAGATTTCGGCCTCTTGCACTGTATGAGGTCATAGAACTGCCTCGTGAACGTACGAACAGCGTCTTCTATTCCGCGACCGTTATCCTCGCATAGCAACCTTCTATGTCAACAGAACAAAATATTATCTTCAATGGTGAATATCTTTGTTCAAATGTCCGTATATGTTCTCTGAAGATAGCTCATGCAAGTTGAAAACTTAGATCAAAGTTAATAAAAAAAATGTCCAAATGTTGGACATATTTTTATCTTTAATTTCACCTGAAATTAAAACAAACATGCGAATATTTGAACAGCTTATTATTATTATTATTATTATTATATATATATATATATATATATATATATATATATATATGAACATTTCAACAGATTGCGTCCAGCATGAAACATACGTCTGCCACTGATGTTGACTTCAATGTTCACTTTTATATTTATATTAAATACGCTCTGTCTCTGATATTAAATTTAGCCCATTTCTTTACAACATAAAATTATTTTATATATATATATATATATATATATATATATATATATATATATATATATTTCAAAGAGTATAAAATCCTGGAATGGTTCTATATTAAACACAGAGCAAGAATATAATATAAAAAGCATTTAAATTTCATGGTTGTAATTTATTACCTTGTAATCGTGATCACGCCCTAATTCATCAGATCTACAAATTCAAAAAGAAAATCGAAAACAGAAATTTTATCTCCGGGTTTAAAAAACAAAATTTCAGTGATGTTGTATATGTGGGAGTGAGAAACAAAGGTGAGAGGGAAATTTATGCAATAACTAGAGAGTTGTGCAAAGAAAGGTGACGAACAGGAAAGTGTCCTAAATTGAGGGTGAGGAATGACATTTTAAAGAGAGAAGTTAAATAACGTTTTTAAGGAGTGAGATTCAGATAAATACGAATTATAGTCAGTTGCATAAATCGACATCCGATACGTTGACCTACATTTAAAAAAAATACAGACAACGGGAAAAGTATGGATACATTTGTGGTTACATTGCATACAATGAATGAAGAGAAAATCCATAATTAACCTCTAGCTAATTCCCCATGCCGATGAATATATGAAGATTTGTCGTCTGTTTTGCATGTGCTAAACGTACGTATACACAAAGGAGAATAAGAGAGAGAGAGGAGGAGGAGGAGGAGGAGAGAGAGAGACGAGAATACAATTTTGGGAGGCAAAGAAAGAAAGAAAGGAGAAAAGGCCAAAAGAAAACAGGGGTATGAATAAGAGAAACGATGTGTAATCATGAAGAATTTAAAAAATGCATTTTATTTTTCCTTACTGATTACAAATTTAACATTAACATATAAGATTAGTTAATCTAGTAAAAACCCTACTGTTTATTCCCACATACACCTATATGCACATATACATATACACACACATACACAAACACACAAATATATATATATATATATATATATATATATATATATATATATATATATATATGGTGAAAAGTTATACATTTTTATATACAAGACGAGAAAAATTTTAAGAGTATCAACAACAAAGTGCAAAATTATTTTCAGGCGATTCGTTTAGGAATTCATCTGATTAATGTAATGTTTAATTTGATGCGACGACGCATGCGCACAAAGGGGAGGCGCTGCTAAAATTTTCAACATTTAAATTGAAATCTTTTTTTTTCTTTGTAGAAGCCTCTAGGAATTATATATATATATATATATATATATATATATATATATATATATATATATATATTATTTACACTCCAGCAAGTCGGACGAGCCACAAGCAAGCAAGTTCTTACAGGGGTCAAATTAAGAGAAAATAGGTGGTCTACGAAAAACGGTGATCAAGGCATCAGAAGATGTCGATTGTCATTACAGTTAAATTTTGAAGATTATAATTATCAGGGAAGCAAGTAAGTGGAAGGGAGTTCCGCTGTCGGGAAGTGCAAGAGAAGAAGCTGTTGGAGTAGAAGATGCTGTTATATCTAACTGTTTTACTGTAAAAGGGTGGGACCGAGGTGCCAACTTAGTAGCATGCTTAAATTCATGCAATCGTGGCACCAGTGAAAATATTTTTAGAAAAGACAGAGGGAAGTCACATCCCGTCTGTGAGGAAGTGACTGTAGTCGAGATGCCAGGTCAGAAGCGACCACGATGTATCTCCGTCTTTAGATTATGTCGAGAAACTTTGAGATGAACAGCGGTGTCAACAAATCATATATGTCATCAGTATTCAATGCATGGATAAATGATAGATTTGTAAATGTGAAGGATGGACTCCGACTAGAAAAAGCTTCTGGCGCGAGACACAGAATCAACTTTCCTTGCAGTAGATACAGCAAGTGATTCAATGTAGTTTTCGTCTTTAAGGTCAATGAGAATGTGCAAGGAGATCTCTTGTGAAGCTGAGCATCCGCCATGCTGATAAGAGGCAGGGAGATTTTTCTATGATGCGTAAATGCGATAAGTTTTCTTTTGGAGGCATTAAATTTACAAAATATTCTGTTAGTAGGAGGTTCAGGGCTGGAGCGGGAATGGAAGGAGATGTTAATTGACACTACCGCGTGATCAGAGTTACCGAGAGGGTATGTTTTAAAAAGGTATTTTAGAAAACAACACATTCACTGCGTTAGTTTCCCACCGTAATGAGTGTGAGCATAATTTTCATTTTAAATAACACTACTTTAATTAAAAGAGAAAGCAAAATGCATTGATGGAAATCTGTAGAAAGTGTTTTCAAGTTGCTATCCATGAAAATAATATATTGGACGAAACTTGAAAATTAGTAGGACCTGTATCAATAACTCAGTATGAGTTATTGATACAGGTATTACTAATTAACCCATAGCTGGATGGAGAAGAGGTAGATTCATACCTTTCCTACCGTAAGTGAATATAACGAACCCGACTGGAATTGGAACTCTGCTCTCTGATTTCCAGCTTTGAGTCATTATTAATTAAACCCTCTGACAAGCGGTCATCCTACTAGGTACTGACCACGTTCGACGTTGCTTAACTTCGGTGATCGTACGAGAACTGGTGTTTCAACGTGATATGACGGTAAGCTCCATGATAAGCCCCGGGATATTCTAAAGTCAAGAAGTGGCTAATATTACCTGTCTAGCCGAAGTGAACTCACACACGTATATACATGTGTTTGTTCACAAACGCATATAGATTTGTGTGCTTGTCTCCATACCTAATGCATAACACGTCAAAATGAATAGTCGGAGAGTGTGAATTCCTGTTGATTACATTTACTTAGGTGAAAATATTATTGAAAAAGGTAGGAATACATCTCTTCTCCTTTAAGCTATAGGTGAATAGCTGTCTAGACTGGGGTCTATAGATTTGGTTGGCAACCAATCTAGGAGAAGGAAAATTCTGAATTCTAAAAAAATAAAGCGGGTCGTATGTGCACAAGTTTTATACATTCGGTTCTTGGAAAAGTGTGGTTGGTTTGTAACAACTAAAATTAACATGTATGAGGTTAGTCTGGATGTTCCATTCTAAGAACCGAATTCCTCGATCCACTTACATCAAAAACAAGTCCTTTTTATATATATATATATATATATATATATATATATATATATATATATATATATATATATATATATCAGTTTGTCTGACGATCGCTAAAGCGTGAAAACCCAGGGTCACAAACTCACATCTATCCAACCAAATATGTTAGCTCTATCTCTGATATTGAGCGCTTTCTAATAAGTACCGCGCATATAATATATAAACAATAATATATATATATATATATATATATATATATATATATATATATATATATATATATATATATTTATATACACTTTTACACACACACACACACACACATATATATATATATATATATATATATATATATATATATATATATATATATATATATTGTGTGTGTATTTAAACAGTTTTTCATTAATACATGTTTCATTAAATAATATAGACAAGTTTTGTATATTTATTTTATGTAAATTCTTTTCAAATTGTCTGATAACCTTAATAATATTATCATTGAAAAACGAAATGAAATCACAATATTGAAACATATGTTTTAATCCTATCAAACCTTTCGGTATGCATAAGCCATCATCAAAGATGACAATTGCATTAAAAAAAAATAAAACAATACACGGGCATAGCAACAATGATAATCTGTTTTGTTTGCATGGAAGATTTACAAGCAACAACAAACCATATATATATTGGCCAGTAATATTAAATATTATCAATATATATATATATATATATATATATATATATATATATATGTATATGTGTGTGTGTGTGTGTGTGTCTATGTGTGTGTGTGTGTGTGTGTGTGTGTGTGTGTGTGTGTCTGGGGGATCTATTCTTACGAATTTCATGTAGTTTCTTCTTCTTTTTTTTTTTTTTGCACTTTAATTATTAATTATCCCACAATGTGAAAATAAACGAAAAGTGAAACGTAGTAACATTTACTATGTATGATATATCGATTAATTTTACTGTGTATGATATATCGATTAAAGTACCTCATAGCAAATTGGTTTCTCTTTTAATTAAAGTACTATTTTTTGAATGTGTTGTTTTGTAATTATAATTGTCCATTTAAATTCCTTGAGACTTCTATAAAACAAAAAAAAAAGAATGATTTAAATTCAAAAGTTGAAAATTACAGCTTCTCTTCTCCTTCTATTACTTTAGAGTACAATATAAAGACCAGCCGGGTTAACATTTACGTTTTTTAGAAGCTGTTCATATCAAGCTTCCTCAGCCAAATTTGTGCATGCAGAAGGAAAATATCTTCGTTCTCTGTGTTTCATGGGTTTGGTCGTAAGTACATTTTTTTTCTGTTTTATACTCACTAGGAGCTTCTTTACACCGATTTGTTTGCTTCAGTAATACATTTATTTCAGTTGTAGCTCCTTAATCCTTAATACTCATAAACATTTTTCCGTTCCGCTATTTATGATTATTTTTGTATATTTGTCTTTTTTTTCAACTAATCTTTATGAAGAAGTGTTGAATGAAAAAAGTTCTTTCAAAGAATACACTCCGTCATTTGTAAAACAATATATATATATATATATATATATATATATATATATATATATATATATAAAGTGCCAGGATCTATCTACCAAGGTTTCACCTACACGATCATCCGGATAATCCTGAATTAAATCAGTATTATCCTAATGATCCAATAGGGGAAAACTACGTAGATAAGTTCTGGCTCTTTAGGTATTCTAATTTTGCAGTTTAGGCAATTATGTAGCTGTATATTTATTTTGACTGGACACTGCAGTGCTGATTGATTATTTTTAAGCAGTACGGATATTTTGAGTCTTTTCTTTTTTATTGATTTTTGCAATCTTTTTGTTTTATTTACAAATTGCATCACGTGCTTTTTTTATACCGTCAGGGGTATAGTATAGGTATAAAAGATTAAATTATATATATATATATATATATATATATATATATATATATATATATATGTGGGTGTGTTTGTGTGTGTGTATGTGTGTGTGTAAACATGTATATCCGTATGTATGTCCAGGAGAATATATCAATGTATACAAACTAATAAACTAGCGCCAACCTAACATTGATCAACATGAAATTTTCTTTTTTTTTTCATCTTTCTTATAGTCTTCGGATAACGTAAAAATTTACGAAGGCTGTCTTAAGAATCCGACCAAAACGACATTCCACAAATATCTTAGGCTTTGCAATTTTATCATATTTGTGAAGGCTGGTTTGA
>CAHIKZ030003722.1:4677500-4695000 GCA_903632075.3 Acanthosepion pharaonis
AACAAGGAGGAGGCTTATACTTAATATCAGTAAGAGGCAGCTGAAGTTTCCGGGACACATAATGAGGAAGGTGGGCCTGGAGAATCTGATACTCACGGATCGAATAGAAGGATAGAGAGACAAGGGAAAGCAGCATGTGACATACCTGGCGAGTTTGAGAAGGTGGATGTCAGAACGTGATCTAGGGACGGAAGCAGAGGGAAGGAACTTGTTGTGAGCTGCAAGGGATAGAGTGGGGTGAAGAGCCATAATCGCCTACGTCCTGAAAGAACATGACACATTAAAAGAAAGATGATACTGTGTTGATAGCTTATTCGTAAATGAAATTACAGGACCTCCTAGACAGGGTGGTAGAATAAAGCAAGAAAACAAGGACTGACCATCAACTGAGACAGAAAATTGCCGTAAAAAAAATACCCGTAAGAAAAAAAAACTTGACATACGAGTTACGAACTGATGTGTAAACATCAACAAATGTCTGGGAAGCGTTTTGGCAGAAGATAAGAATTTCAACGCCCAGATCCGAACACGCATTGGATTAGCGATATAAACATCCCAAAAGATAAGCATGCATAGAATGATACATGATCGCATGGCATATAACTGACTGATCTCCAGTTATATGGTGATAAATGTTGGCTAATTTTTCTAAAGATGGGCAAAAAGTAAAAGTAGCAGAAATCTGGTTCTACAGAAGGATACTGAATATTTCGTGGACAGAGAGAGTAAGCAACAAGGAAGGCTTAAAGAAAATAGCAACAGAAAGAACACAAAATCAGTGAAAAGACAAATTGAAATTCTTTGGAAACTAATGACCAAAAACTGACACCCATTATCTGTTAAAGAACTAGAGAAAGGCAACGAGAAACCATTTTTTTGTTTTTAAATATAACGATTTTGAAACACTTTCAAATAGCAACCGTCTTTTGCCATTTTGGCTTCTTTTTAATAAATACTTTTTTTTAATGGATTGAATTTGTTAAGTAAACGCGTGAAGTGATTTACGCCGGGGAAAAAAGAAACGATTTATAGACTTTCCGAAAGAAAATACAATGTAACCCGGATATAAGAGATTTGTCGGGACCGGAGAAGAAGTCTCTTATATCCGGGTTTCTCTTATATCCGGGATTGTTCTATTTTGTTTAGGTAAGTATGGGAACACTTTGGGACCAGAGAAAATCTCTCTTATATCCGGGTTTCTCTAATATCCGGGTCTCTTATATCCAGGTTACACTGTATATTGTTTATTTATCGGGTCATATTTTGAGTTGTTGGGCCGAGAAATCATCAGACATCATATATACGTTTATAACCAAAATAATATTAACATAAGACAGGATTAAAAGTAAACACTGTTATGGGGTCCACCCCTTTTTCATACAAGTGGATTCGACCAGTGTGTACTTGGACTGCTGCCGTTAAATACCCAGAGTCAGCCAGATTGACATTGTGATTGAGTTGGAGGTAGAGTAATAGTGTGAGGTAACCGGTTGTAGAAGTCACAGTTACAAGCACGTAGACTCTAAGGAAGTCCTACTTCGAGACTGGATTTACCAGACTGTGTATATATATATATATATATATATATTATTATTACTAACCACGTTTCTGGATCTACTAACCGTATTCCCAATTGTATTATTGTGTAAATACATTTATTTGCTATATTTCATTCCTGCGTTTGTCATTCATTGGAGACCGGATTTCATCTCGGAATCCACAACAAACACCAAAGTACATTATATGACTCAATGCAAGGAAAGGCTTAAAATTCTGGAAGCCATTGTATTACAAGTGATGTTGCTAAAATTAAATAAAACATGTTTCTCCGTAGAATATCCTAGATTGAAGTGTGTAGAAAAGAAAAACGACGCAAAAAGTTTAGTTTGAGCGTTGTAAATGACGTCTTCTTTAAGTTTCTTGAAATTGATTCCAAAATTAGCGAAATATAGATTTATAAAAATACAAAATATAAAATTCTTGATATGGACTGTAGAAAGATTCGAAAGTACAAGTATTCAAGAAATACAAAAAAATCGGACCTTTGGAAGTTTACTAATTGTATAAAACAAATTAGTCGAAAAGTGTTCTGTAGGAAGATATAAATATAGAGCGAGAATATATATTTGCGACCGTGTGTCCGTGCGTACGTGTGTGTGTGTGAGAGAGAGTGTCCGTGCGTGCGTGTGTGTGAGAGAGAGTGTACGTGTGCGTGTGTGAGAGAGAGAGAGTGTACATGTGCGTGAGTGTGGCTGGGTGTAATGCAACTGACGGTTTTTAAGTAAGAGCGACAACCAATGGGAAATGAATTTCATACTCTAGTGAATGATCTGTGAGAAGATATAATCAGTCAATGCTTCGCTATTCATAGTATTTTACTCACTGTCTGTCTAGTTTTGAAAATTCTGCCTCTTTTGAATGCTGATTTTTTTTTATTGGCAACATTAAAAATTCCTGTTTTTTTTTTCTCAGTAATCTAAAACTTCCTAGTGAAAGCCAACAAAATCTCAACCATGAATTGCTCGCTGATATGAAATATATACTTCGTCAAATTAAAGTAATAAAGTGTATTTCTTTGAATTTCTGAGGAGAAAAGAAAACAGACTTTACCAGTCAAAATTCAACATTGTGACACTCCCCACTACTTCAAACAAATGGTCAGGAAAGAAAGTCCCATAAGTACTGGGGATACAAAAATTAATTAGTGTACATATTTCCTGAAAAAAATTATTTAAGAAAATTATTTTATAAATTTCAACGGTCAGCGATAATGGCTGCTCGGGAAATTTATACCGAATGTTTCCATATGAGGCGAAATATTAATATTACCTTTAACTTATAATCAGAAAACGTTATTGGGTGTGTCGTTATGATATATTTATAAATGAAGTTTGTTCATTGAATAGCATTAAGAGAACTGTGCGTCGTACGTTTTATGTAGCAATACTAGACAAGTGTTATATTGGTTTCTTTTTTCGTTTTCAATGTGATATGGAAATAAACAGTCAGAAAAGACATAGACTAGACTGATTACAATAACATTCCGAAGGTGTGGTTACGCATCCTTATTGGACAGAATCAAAATTTACAACTGGAAAAATAAACCCAGTAACTCGATAGATGCTGCATTGTGAAGAATAATCTCGTTGGGAAAATCGAATCATATGAGTTGATGCCTCCAGGATATGTGTATTTTAAAAATATTGTTTATCTTACTAGATTCTACACTTACAATGTTTTTGTTTTCATGTCTTCGTATAATAGCAAGGGAAGAAGAGGAATACCTTTATATTATTTGTAATATAAAGGCGTATGAATATATAATCCTTTATATGATACATAGTTTATATTTGTATCTTCTATAAAATAAATCTATATTACTCGGAATAAAAGAAGAATGGTTAGCGCAATATATGTATATATATTATTAAGTATACGATTTATACAATATATAAAAAAGTAATTTTTAGAAGTGAGTCAATATATATATATAGGTATATCATACTAACTATAAAACAAAGGTTGTATGTGTCTGTTCGTTTATATATTGGATCGGATTTCCTACATTTTTTAACTGATTTCAACAAAACCTCACAGGACTACGTAAAATAACCTTGCGGTGGTTCTGATTGGAAAAACACAATTGTTTTTGCACGAAATCAGTTTGAAAACACGATTAAGACGCATCGCGAGAATGAAAGGGTGACAACTCATATCGAGTTACACTTATTATAAAACCAAGTTTGTTTGTGTGTGTGTGTTCGTTTATATATGGGATCGGATTTCCTACATTTTTCAACCAATTTCAACAAAACTTCAATTTTTTTGGCAGGTAGTGTTTCTTATTGTCTTGCACACTTTTTTCTTTATTTTTACATTCAGAATTCTTTAAAACTTTCATTTACAAGACAATTGCTTATAATAAAATTCTATTCAATCGATAGACTCATAACGATTGAAAACAATGTTTTTATTTGATTTTGGGTTTGACCAATTCGTAAAAAAAAAACAAAAAAAAAACCAAACTAATTAAGACATGCGTTTCCGTCAACCTTAAACAATAATTTTTGTCAATTTTATTTTTCAGTCTTTATGATGGTCGATACTTGATCTATCTCTTACTGTTACATCTCGGGCAACGCCGGGCTCTACTGCTAGTATATATATATATATATATATATATATATATATATATATATATATATATATATATATATAGAGAGAGAGAGAGAGAGAGAAAGAGAGAGAGATAAGAATCATGTTTGGTTGACATTTTCTGCCTATTTCTTAGTACTTTTACAAAACTGAGTAGGAAAGACACCGTAGTTTTAGAAATTTGTTTTATGTTATCAAGTAGCTTCGATCTCATCCATGATCCTCTTCATGTGTGAATTGCTAAAACAAAAATTAGTGGAATTGATAGTTGTGAAGTGTTTTTTTGTTTGTTTGTTTGTTTTTTGTAAATGCCATGCATGCACACGGTTATAGTCAATTTACAATAAGAATATGTAAGGAACCTAAATTAATTTATTTTTATTATTATTACTTTTTTTAAAAATCCTCAACTTGAAACCTTTTTGAAAAAAAAACATGTTTTTTTTATTATTTAAGCATCCAAAAAATTTCCTTACATAGACATTTTAAAACATCGTTCCTATACTCATAATTAATTTTTTGTGTTCGTTTCATTTTTTTTATACAGTTTGCTTCGTGAATTTGAAGATTTTTGTTTTATTTTCAATGTGGAGTATTGTTGATTAATATTTTTCTAAAACCTGCATATGGACAGCAAAGTTCTTTTAAATGTTATGCAATATAACTTGAATCCAACATGTTTAAAGTAAGCCATTTTGATTGTGTCGTCTTTGTGAAAATTACATATATATTTACGTCTTTGTCAGAGATACAATCTCCTAAAAGACATTTAAATTTATATACAATGTTGGTCTTTTGCAAAACATTAGTTGATGGAGAAGAGTTATTTCGGACGATTAAGTTGGTTTTATTATATTTAGTATTGTATATAATCAGTTTTATTTTTTTACTGGTATCATTGTGGGGTAAACTAGATTTGTTTTAGGATATTTTCATCTGGTTTTAGTACTTGACTGCGCTATAGTAGGTCGATAAGTTTACGTTTATTTGAGGAAGAATTATGTTCTTTTTTGGTTTATGTTAATTTTTCTAGTACCTCGACAAATTTGTTCATCAATAATTTAATTAGGAAAGTCAATATTAATGAGAGTTTGTTCAGTTTTTTTTTTAATTCTGCGTAGAATTTTTTTTTTCGTGGAAAAGTTAACTTTCGCACAGTTTATTAAATTTCATACAATCGCTGTTTTGTAATAGTCATGACATTGACTTTTATATTTTAGACTGCGCATATTCATGTTAGTTTTTCTTACATGGTAGTAAATGTATAATTATTTCTGTCTATCAATATATTAAGAAAAGTAATTTTATTATTTTTAAGTTCATATGAGATCTTTAGTGCGGAAGTTTTTAGAAGTTTTTTTTTTTACTTAATGTATTTCGTCTATGCTTTTAACTAAACATGTGACTATCGTCTACATATATTCGGTAGATGGAGCGTTTTTAGTAGTATTAAATATATTATTATCAAGGTTATCCTTGTGAAAATTACTAAATGTTGGACCTAGAACTGAACCCAGGTTAAAAGAATCGCGTTGTACGTTAATATTATTTTGATTGTCATAGAAGGAAACCTTGATTGGGCAAATGAAGAAGAGTTTAATGGAGAAAGAGATAGATTGTTGTAAATATACTTTTTAATTATAGCAATCGTTTTTTTTTTAATTTGACAAGGACATTGTTAAATAAACTTTCAAAATCATTTGAATTTGAGATGATTAATAAATAAATAAACATAATATGCCTGGATTATTCAAGCAAACATATTTATAAATTATGTTCAGAAAAGAAGAATATTATAAAAACTCATGAAGAACTAAATAAAATATTTAACTGCCGTACCTTGTCAGTTGGTTTTAATGATTCTTGTGTGTGTGTGCGTGTATATATATCTATAGTTATATCTATAAATATATATATATATATATATATATATATATATACAAGTTAATAAAATTTAAGAAATAAAAAACAACAAAATGATAACAATATTAGCAATAAAATTGATGATATTTAATATATGCCAAATTTTTTTATTAAATTGAAGCACAAAGACTAATATTTTAAAGGAAACGGAATTTTCGGACACACCTGTCTCCATTTTTAGCAAGACGATGAATAAACAAATAACTGGTACCCATTCATCTGTGAAATTCTGTCGTTGTTCTTTAGTGGGCTCCCTGTGGAAATGATATTCTCTGATTATACCCAAATCCATGTTTAATCCTCCATTTTGAAAATATATTTCACCTCCGATCTCTTTCTCGTCGGCTGTTGAATGCAAACGCTAAAAGCACGCATCTGATGTCTTCAATGATAATGTAATGTTGGTTGAAGAGTGCAGCGACAGAATAATTGTTGTCTCTTTTTTTCTTTTTGAAATGAATATTGAACCGAACATCATTCCCTTTTTGGTCATTTGTGGCAGAAGTGTATCTATATAAGATTTCAACTGACACAACACAGAGGCGTGGTTTGAATATTGTATAAGTGCCGGGAATCGGTGATATTGCTCTCAGTGATGATATTTTTACAGACTTAACAGAGGGATATAGTGCTTGTGGATATACCCTTGGTGAGGTGGTGAATTATGTACAGCAATGATGTTACGGATATGGGAGTGATATATATATATATATATATATATATATATATATATATATATATATGATGTACTGAAAATACGTGAAAGTTAAGAGCATAGAACAGTGGTGTTTCCGATCTCTGTGAAAGATACGTATTCGAGCCTGGATAAAAATAATAAAATATTTTAAAAGCAGGTTTGTATTATCGACTTGGGAGATATGCCTAATGCTATCATACTATGAAGATTTCTTGCAAATTCTTTTGTATTAAATGAAGACTTTTAAAAGCGAGAAACAAAGTCCGCATTGCGGAAACAATCGGCGATTATTGAATGAAATTTTAATGTCTCTGTAGGATGAAGATTATAAAATCTTCTTTATCTTAAAAGTTTTCCGGAAAAAATAGGCAAAAAAAAAATGTTATAGCTCTTTCCAATATTAATGTGTGTTTCTTTTCAAAACCTCCGCATTTGGTAGTACCAAAAGTTAATAGATGATCTATATTGATTCTCTACAACTGATAAATGGTTCGCATTTTGTTGTTGCCACTGGTTAGTTTTTTTCACGTGATTTTGATTTTGTTATTTTTAATAGGCTTTTGCGATTTTGTAGCGTTACTTAAATTGTCTGAGAAATGATTGTCTCATTTAAAATTCAAAATCATTTGAAGTCTTATTAAGGGCTAGCATCATGGCCCGGCATTGCCGGTGCTTGATTCAAAAATCGTACGACTCATACAGCAATCGCTATCACTTAAATATTGTTGCCCTTCCTTGCCTTTAAAGGAGTGTCCTTTGCCGTGCTGATGTTGCTACATGCCTTACTCCTTGCCTATCTCACACTGCGAATTTTTTCTAAGCTCTATACTAAATATTAAATCTGTTATGAAAAAAGAACTAAAGAAAATTAACACACAAGGATCAGCTTTAAAAAAAGACACGTAACTGGAAAAACCGAATGAAAAAAGAATGTTAACAACAAATACTTTTTCACACCCAACCCATTTCTGCGGAATCAGAATCAACGTTGAGTTTAAGGAAGCGATTGAGCCAATTGGAGTAAAGTGCCATGCAGATTTAAATTTTTCCCACTCGTGACGAATGCAGCTATCGATTTTTTTTTATTTTTGCATGCTAGCATGCTAGTTAACATTCGTGTCAGTCAGCTTCTGGCTCTCACGCTGTCCAGTAGAATCTTCCAGCCTATTCGTGGCAGCCAGGTAGAGGCTCTCATTCTGGCCAGTAGAAAATGGCCGCAAACTACATGAAAACTGCCGTAGAATCATGAAAAAATCGATTATTTCCACTATCGATGGAAGTTGGTAAATGCAACGTCGGTTTTGGACTTCCCGCTAACTTGGAGCATGTGCATGTAAATTTTGGTGCAAATCCGTCGAAAATTGCGGCCGTCAATTCGTTACACACACACACACACACACACACACACACACACACACACACACACACACACACATCCTGCCTTTTATAGATAGAGATTGATTTGAGAAAATATATTATGTACACACATGATAGCTTAGACAGTTCTTAACGAGGGCGAACTTTCATGACATCCATATGAAAATCAGAATCAGACAAGAAATTATAACAAGTTTTGTTTATCCATCAAACATTACATTTATTTATTTTTATCTCCTGGCCTGAACATTCGAGTAAATTTATTATAGAACAAACATGCGGTGTGTGCCGATGATCAAACAAATTTGAATAATACCTTTAAGCACAGATATTTTTCTTTTTTAATATAAACATATCTGCTTACTTTCGTATACTAACGCAAACAAAGCAATTTGTAATGAAACAAATAGACATTTTATTTATTATTCCGACAGATTTTTTTATTACTTAAACATTATTCTAATTTATACTTGTAAATTAGAAGACGCTTTGTTTATTTATTAAAAAGTATATTTATTTTCGTCTACCGGCCTGAATATTCGAGAAATCTTATAAAAGAAAAATATTCGCACTCCGGCATTTTTTCTAAGTTTTCTCAGATATTCAGGCCGCTGGGTGAAAATAGATAAATATACTGTTTAATAAATGAACAGAACTGCTGCTTTCACTGGTCTCCAGACTCCATGAATTCAAGCGCCCTACGAGGCTGGCATCCCGCTCTCACCCTTACACTGTAGAAACTTTTAAATGTAGCCGTCTCTTCTACTCCAATAGCTTCATACCTCGCAACTCTCGCCTGTGGAACACCCTTCCCAATTACTGTTTCCCTGAGAGCTATAATCTCCAACTATTCAAATGTAATGTCAATCGACATCTCCAGTTGCTTTGATCTATCCATTATCCTTCTTCTCATCTTTTCTTCTATCACTCCTATCTGCTCTTGCTCCAAATCTTCTGCATCCTAGTGGCTTCACGCCTTCCTCGGGGCATAATGCTTAAAAAAAAAATGTATCCACTAAAAGTTCCAAGCCCTCTCACAAGTTGAAAGACGGATTCTATTTTGATAAGGAGATTTTCTACTAACACGTATTTTAATTTTTTTTGTTGCTGTTTCCGCCTGTTAAAGTTTTAACGTGATGTTGGTTTAATTATTTCCTATAGGTCTGTGTGATTTTTGTATATTATCTGAGGTATGACTGCCTCGTTTTAGATCCAAAGGAGTTAATTTTTTGATATCATATTAAGGATTTATTTGAAAAAACGTTTTAACACATATGGTATCTTAGACATTTCTGAACGGAGGGAGAATGTACATGGCAAACATAAATAAAATAAACATTTGACAAGGCAATATACCAAGTTAACAAACTTCTCTCAAAGTGACAGGTGAGTTGTGCTTTGATTAGAATATATGTACCGACTTAACCGTCAATTTACAATGAAATATTTCCTTGATCACAAGCTGATAGTTCACTTCCTACGAAGTTGCAATGTTATTGTAATTAGTCTTTGATAGAGATGCCCTTTTGTCTATGTGTATCATCTATAATAACGCTAGGACCGGTGGCTAGGATCAAAGTGTAGTATCTGCGCTTTGTGAGCTGCCGGGCCGGGTGTCTGTCGAACTCTCTGCTTGCAGAGAGGAACCCGGACGAAGCTCCGCCGAAGGGTAGGGTTTCGTTGGGGAAGGTTGACGGAACTGGCCCGCCTCGGCGGGTTTGGATGGTTATTTATTTTTGGCTGGGCCTACGGGCTCAGAGATACCACATTAAAAAGGCCTTGTCCCACATTCAATCCCCGTGGGTGGATTGATAAACACCATCTATAATAACGTATGAAGGAATAAAAATGTTTGATGAAATTTAAATCCATTAATTTTTTAGCAATTACTTTAACAATATGTGGGATAATGATAAATACATTTTTATATATCGGAAACAAATTTGTAGGTAAAATGAAAAAAAAAAATAGATCAAGTTAAAATTTGAGTGAAGATGCTTCTCTATCACCTGTAATGACTGCCGGAAGGAATATATTGGAGAAAAATCGGGAGTTTAAATAAATGATTATATGAAGAGAAAAGAAACATTTACAAAAAAAGAAAAGACAGACCAAACAAAACAAATTAGTTGTTTTACAGAAAGAGACTGACCACAATTTTGACATGAAAATGCTAATCTAATTAAAAGAGAAAGTAAATCTTTATAGCGACAATGTTTAGAATTTGCTTTAATCGCTAGTTCATCAACAGTAAATTTGCAACTTTTCAACATTCTTGAATGGTTTATTATCAGAATGTGGGATATTTAATAAAAAAGATCTTGGAAACAAGAAGAAAAAGTATCTAAATAAAATTGGATAGATTATATACCAAAAACACATTATTTAAAAAAAAACCCCAAAAAAACTGCACATTATTAAAAAAAATCATTACCCAAAACACATTATTAAAAAAATAACCTAAAACACATTATTAAAAAAATACATTGTTTTTTCAGAAATATTTCTCAAAATTTAAAATTACCATCGTCTGTCGTTACTGCACACAGTCCAGTGAATTTCCTAAGGGAATAAACGCATCACACGAAAACTTTTTTCCACATAAGCAATATGTATAAAAGTTATAGACTGTTTTTAATTGAAGAACACTAATGAACGTCTTGTTATGTTCTGGAAGCGTATTATTAATTTTCTGTCAATGAAACTCCATAAAATATTTAAACGGTTGTAACACTGCGGGTACGATGTGGCAGATTATTATTATTTTTTTTTTTTTTTTTGAAACTTTGCCGAAGCGCCGTAACGATGTGATTTTATTGTCTGCATCAGTATATGACTCTCATCTTCAGAAAATTAGAACGGGTTTGCAGCTTCTTACAATGCTGGATAAAAGCGGCTCTATCTATCTATCTATCTATCTATCTATCTATCTATCTATCTATCCGGTAGTCATTTTCCTTACTTCCTATATAAAACTTTTCATGACTGATCCATACACAGGTGGATTTGTAGATTTTAGAACAAACAATTCCATATAATAATTTTTTATGAGCAATTCTATATAGGTGATTTTACTATTATAATTCCAATTCCATATCCTAAATGTCATCACCATAGTCACCATCGGTACACTGAATTCTCATCTTAGAATTTAGATGATGATTGGCGTATAGAGTACAGCATCTGAGAAAGTATTTCTTCTTTACAAAATAATATACAGTCAACGACGAATTTATTTGTACGACCATAAATTTTTAATATTTTTATCCATTTCACAAAACATAATATTCGTATAATGCGAGTTTTTTTTGTATGTTATTAAGCACACAAAAGGAAAATAAAACTCAATTTTCAGGACAATAGGTTAAATAAAACAAATTTGACAGGCGAAGTATTCAAAATAGGAAAAGACAAAATTATTCGTACAGTAGAAAATATCGTTTTAAATTGATTCGTGAAAGTATAAAAAATTTGCATAATTACTTTATCGGTGAAGACATCTAGACTATTTATTCAGTAGAATATTTGTGATAATTCCAGTAAAGAACATCACGTCGTGCATAGAGCGTCATCATTGTTATTCTTACGTTAACAAGAAGATAGGGAAGACAAAGAAGATTACCGTTGATTTGAGACAGAGAATTATTAATTTCCACAAGTCAGAAACTTGTGACAGCAATATCTCAAGCCGGTTAGCTGCCTCTACATCTACGATACATTCCGTTATAAATGAGTTTCGACAGTTTGGCACGACCGAGAATTTGCCTGGGCGTGGAAGAAAACCCAAATTGTCACCGAGCACGGAGCAAAAACTGTGTCCTGAGGTTAATATAAACCCAAGAGTCGTTTTGAAAGACATCGCCAAAAGTTTGGATACGATGGGTATCAGCGTAAGTAATCGCGCAATACAACGTTGTTTAAATAGAAATGGGTTGTATGGAAACCAACCAAGACGAATCCCTCTTCACAAACCAGGTCACATTGTTCCTTGGTTTAATTTTACCAAAACGTATTGAACAAAGAGTATTGCTTTTGGGAACAAGTACTATAGAGTGATGAAACAAAAATTGAGCTTTTTGAACATAATGATGAATGAAAGATCTGCAGGAAGGAAGATATGCTTTCCACCCAAAGAACACGGTGGCATAATTAAAACATGGTGGCGGCTCGATGATGTTTTGTTGTTGTTTTTCAATCAAGAGGGACTGGGAAATTTATTGCATTAAGAGGAATAATCGAATCTGCAGACAATATCAAAATTATGAATGAAAATTTACAACTATCAGCGCAAAATCTTCATCTAGGTCAGCGATTTTCTTTCCAATACGATAATGATCCCAAACATACGTCTGGATGGCTTCAGAAAAAGAATATTACAGTTCTTCCACGACCTTCAATGAGTCCTGACTTGAATCCTATTGAAAATCTATAGCAAGAAATGAAAGTTCGAATAAATCGTCGGTCACCAAAAAACTTCAGGACTTAGAACGTGTAACCATTGAAGAATGGAAGAAAATCCCAGAAAAAAATTGTTGAAATCTCATCAAAACTTTAGAAAACAATTGCATCAAGTTATAAAGATGAGAGTCCATGCTACTGACAATTAATATTGTGAAAATTGTTAAAATATTTTCATACTATACAAATAATTTGTCTTTTTCTATTTTGCATGATCCGTCTCTCAAATCTATTGAATTTAACCTATTGTTCTGAAAATTGAGATTTATATTTCTTATTAACATATATAAAACCTGGCATTATTCGTGTATTAGTTTCTGAGAAATGGATAAAAATATTTAAAATTGAAAGGTGTACGAATAATCTCATCGTTGACTGTAAATCAACTTTTTATTTTCAAACGAATTTATATTTATATTTTTAATTTATATTATAATGTTTTTATTTCAATTTAATTTATAATGTAATTTTTTTATCGTCAAAATACTTTATATATTTTAATTTTCAGATGTTTATTGTAAATGTTATATTCAGGTTCTGTTAGGCAGTCTTCTTCTATATGCTGTTTTGGTTCACGAATTGGACGATCATGGCTTTGCACATTATCCTGTCCTCTGCATTTAAAACATTCAATAATGTCGACTATGCTAGCACTCGAGACGGACAGTTTTTGGTTGGCATAAACAGTATTTATATTTCTCACGTGTCAACTCCTGGCTGCAAGAACACCCGACAAAATGAACTTCAAATATCTTTAGAACCTGTCTTTCATTAGTTCCCCTGTCATGTTAGAGGCTTCATTGATGTTCTGCATACTTTTGTAGATATAAGCCACAGCGAATAACGGACTGTTATTCCAGAAATGTCTTCTCGATCTAATGCCTTTCTCAGAAGCTTTACAAATTTCTTCAATTTCGTCGCCGTAAACAATGAATTGGTAAAGAGAAATGAGAACCAGAGACATTAGTGGCGGTGTGAATTTAGTTTTATTTCTTTCATCCATCCAGAACGGAAAGCTGCCTATTGATAACACCTGTCCCCACATTGATTTACAAATAGAAACCCGAGGGGTATGTTACCTAATTAGAGTTGTCTTGGGAGTGTCAGTTTGGGATAATTAAAAGTCGGCAGAGCTTTGAAACTCGGTCCATTCTGAGAATGATTTCACAGCGGCGCGTCTAGTTGCTAAGAGACAAACAAGACTTTACTCGAGCAAAGAACACCAACGGATTCAAATTGGTCAATCTTATGAAAATTTGAAAAGATATCAAAAGATATTAATCAATGTTAAGCTAAACAAACGGCCACTCATTAACGATCATTATATACATTAAATATTAATCTATAATTGATGTAGATATACAATATATATATATATATATATATATATATATATATATATATATATGTGTGTGTGTGTGTGTGTGTGTGTGTGTGTGTGTGTGTTTTAGTATTTTCCATCTAAGTTTGGGTGTTTCACCCTTGTCCTTTAATTCCCCAAAATACTTGGAAAGTGAGGTCATATTTCCTTTATCTGGGTTGATATGTCTAAATTATGTCCATAGATGGAAAATATTAAAACAGGCTAGAATCTCGGAGTCATTAAATGAATCGTGTTTTCTCTGTCTACAGGAGAAATACAAATAATTAATTACACTGATAAAGAAAAACGATTAAATCGAATGTATGAAACAGCAATAAATTGCAAACATAAAGACAGAATTAACATTAAAATCTTGCTAAATAAATTTTGAGTCTACGAATGAATCCTCTTCTAACTGAAAACATGATATCGAAGCCCTCACCTATTATACCCTCGTTCTACTCTTAATACAGGATTCATCTTATTCAAATTCACTTTGAATATTAAATGTAGATCTAACTGATGTTAATTTATTCCTACTTCTGTAAATGTAATAATAAAATAATCTTTGTTTCATTGAAACTACCTTCACTCTTTATTCTTTTTATTTTCTTGGAACCTACCTCTATGATTTGTCCACTAGCTGATCCAAATGGGATTACTTTGACCATCGAATAATAACACCTTATAAACGGTAATAAACGTAACCTAGAAACTAGGAAAAAATTTTGAAAAATTTTGAAATGTTAAAAGATTCGTTTACATACGTAAAAACAATACACATAGAATAACGACCGTCTCGTAATAATGTCTGGATAGCGCAAGTGGTAGAGATTCGGGCTTACACCACAACGGTTTGGTTTCGATTCAAGTCACGGGTTTTATGTTTATTATATTTATTTGTTAATAACTATCTTTCTATATATAATACTATCGATCCAACCCACGTTAATAGAAATGGAAAGTTCGTACTAATTTCATTTTATTTTTATATGGAATTTACAACCTATTTCTCCCTAAAAATAAAAACAAAAAATATATTACTCGAATTATTTTTTTCCTTGAAAATGCTTTATCCCAAAATAATATGAAGGATAACAAAATACAAAAGATTCTAACCTTCATTTTAATTTATCTACCTTCAAATTCTTTTTTAATTGAAACAACTACGTAACCAAACTACGAGACCGTTGGAGTTCACATTCTACATCCTAACGAAATTCTATGGCCAGATTTTATCTCCTCTTCATGCTTATCACCTCCTCCTCTTCCCATAGCCTCTTTCTTTCTTTTTCCTTCCTCTTTTTTTCGTTTTCCCTCCCTTTTCATCCACCCACGACTACTTAATGCATAAAATTCACTTCCATCTTTACATGTAAATTCTAGAAGACATGTTATGAAAATTTACAAAGAATGGAAGCGGGGGATATTTGCTTCGAAAACTGTATTTCTGAATGCAAATTTTTAGTTACACCGTAATTCAACACGTGATGAGACGTCTAAAAAAGGTTTTCCTTTTTGACGTAAAACAAAAATGTACAATTTTGTAGTGGATATGTGCATGTTCTAATGTAATATATATATATATATATATATATATATATATATATATATATATATATATATATATATATATATATATGAATAAATATAAAAAAAAAACAAAAAAATCCTTATATACAATTATGCTGTTTTAATGTTAATATGTCAACGTCGGACGTTTCCTGGTCTAATAAACCATCATCAGGACATATCTTTGTTTGTTTTTTCCGTATATATTTTTCTTCATACTGTCGGAATTATATCCATATATTTGCTTATATATATATATATATATATATATATATATATGTGTGTGTGTGTGTGTGTGTGTGTGTGTGTGTGTGTGTGTGTGTGTGTGTGTGTGTGTATATATATATATATATATATATATATATATATATATATATATATATATATAATACTAAGTTTTTCCGCTAATATGGTCTCTAAATATTTTATAAAAATATAGTTTTATGGTATGATAAGTTTATGGTTAAAAGTGATCAATATCTTGTGTAGTGTCTTTTTTTACAGTGTGATTCTCCTTCTGTAAGGCCCGTGAAACACGGGAAGTAAGAGAGTAATGGGTACAGTTTATGCGAATGAGTGGGGAAAATAGCGTTTAATCCCAGACTTGAGCTAAGATTGCAGTGATCGAAAAACATCCTCTGGGGATTCCGTTCTACGTAGCAGTGTTTCGCGGGAAGAATCAATTTACAATGGAATTCAGATAGAGTGAGGGTGATTTGCTACAATATGCGTAGCCTGGCGGGTCCTATGCGTGATGATTAGAACTGGTGAAACATCAGAAGGTTGTCCTTCTGAGCTCTTTCCACAGTAGTAGTGATGGACCAGTGTGAGGCATACTATACTCGCTGTAAGAGAGTTGTTACAAGGTGAAAAATAGTTAATCAACCACAAGGACGCGTAAAGGCTTTTTGGATTCTATCAAGACTTGAAAGCGAGGACTGGACATCTCTTCCACAAATATGTCTGCAGTACTCCAATTTGGGGTCTGAGTGGCACCTGTAAAGGTAGAGAGGATGGAACGAGTAGGGGAGGAAATTGTTGGAGCGGTACACAGAACGGATCATGTGACCTGCATCTTTAACGATGTATTGTGTGTAATTATAAAAGCGGGCATTTAGGTCAGTGAACTTCATTGTCTGAAGATTACGCATTCAAGAATGAAACAACTGAGCAACTGTCGCCATTCAGTGTTGGCCTCAATACACACACACCATTCTCATTTTGGCGTAATTTAAATGACAATTTATACATCGCACACCGTATATATATATATACACACGCACAAACACACATCCATATATATATATATACGTATATGTGTGTGCGTGCGTGTGTATATATGTAGACATATATATATATATATTAAGAAATGGACAAGGTCCAACAATTTATTTATTAAAGACATTTTTATGCATAACGTTGTTATTTATAGATACAAGTATTTAAGCAAATGCTCTGTTTATGATAAACAGTATTAAATAACATTTACCGGCCTGAATGTCCGAGAAATTTTCATAGAAAATATTCGTTCTTTGACAGGATTCGAACCTGCATCCTATACGGAACCGTCATTTACGCCGACGTGCCTAACCTCTGGGCCACAAAGAACCTTTCGGTAGACAAGGTCGAATTTACTGCTTATAAACTTCAATCTTCCATGAATCTCGTACATTCATAACTGCTCTGGCGTATCAAATGTAAACAAATGACGTCATATATTAAGAAATGGACAAGGTCCGACAATTTATTTATTAAAGACGTTGGAAGATTGAAGTTTATAAGCAGTAAATTCGACCTTGCCTACTGAAAGGTTCTTTGTATTCAGAGGTTAGGCACGTCAGCGTAAATGACGGTTCCTGTGTATAGGATTCAGGTTCGAATCCTGTCAAAAAACGAATATTTTCTATGAAAATTTCTCGGACATTCCGGCCGGTAAATGTTATTTAAAACTGTTT
>CAHIKZ030003722.1:4697500-4727500 GCA_903632075.3 Acanthosepion pharaonis
AGCATTGCCAAATAACAAAGACTGCATTTTCAACATTTTAAGGAATGAAGAGGAGGATAACAACAACAACAACAACTGCAGAAATAATGGACAGAACATGTAACTCGAATATCAAATAGAGGCATAAATATATATCAAATATAAGCCCAGTTTTATAATCTTTTGTCTCAATTGATGACGTTTCACATTAATTGAGACAAAATACTGAGGCGGAAACGCTTATCAATATTGAAAAGAGCTACTAGACTTGAGAAACCTAATTTCAGGAAAAATTTTTTTAATCGAAATAGTTTATAAATTTCAACCGAAATAAAAATGGCTGCTCACCAATAACTGCCGAATATTTCTTTTTAAGGAAACGACTCAAGTTACTATATATTTCTCCACAATGATGATAACTTTAATATATTTTTGAAGAATTTTGCCTTCACATATCGCTGTATAAAATATCTTCTCTTATATGCTGACGTAAATGAGGTGTACGATTGAAGTATCTCTACGATTATTTTCATTACCAGTCTTATAATCTTTTTGGCGGAATCTTTGTAACAGTCTCCAGTCTTAATGAATTATAAATCAAATTATTATTTTGTAATAATAATAATAATAATAATAATAATAATAACCCCCAAATGAAGGACAAAATAAGAAAGGAGTACTACAGGCGTGTACATCTTGTACTAAATCCCGAGCTAAACTCAATAAACAGAATATCAGCCATAAATACATTGGCTGTCCCTGGCTGGAACTGAAGTTCTTAGACCAATGCTTGCTAAGTAGGAATTATAAAGCACATATACTAAAATATTGTGTTAGCCCAAAATGCAGATTCTGTGATAAATATCCAGAAACGATTGATCATCTTGTATCAGGTTGCACGGTATTGGCACCCACTGAATATAAAAGCCGACATGACAGAGTGGGCCAATATCTGCACTGGAAAATCTGCAACTTCTACGGAAAGGAAACTGAAAGAAAATGGTATGAACACCACCCAGACCCGATTACGGAGATAGAACCTGTTACAATTCTATGGGACTACAAACTGTGACAGAACAATCAAGGCCATTTGCTTGAATATTGTTATTAAAGAACACAAGCAAAAACGGTGCCTCCTTATTGATATGGCAGTCCCTGCTGACTGCAATGTATCTTTGAAGATATTCAAAAAGCTGTCAAAATACAAGGACCTTGAAATAGAAATCACAAAAATGTGGCATATGGGAACATCAACAATCCCTGTTGTATTTGGAGCCCAGGACTGGTTGGAAAAGATTCCAGTAGACTAATTGAAGGGATTCCTGGATGTCCATGCCTCAAAGAGATACAAAAAATTGTTCTGACATATACAGCCCAAACTTTACTAAGGGATTTATCTATGTATTTTTTTTTTGTCAGTGAAAAGTGTCATGATGCTATTTCTAACCTTAGGTCCCTGGGCGGGACCCGGAAAGAAATGTGTAAACGCCAGAAATCAAAGAAAATAATAATAATAATAATAATAATAATAATAATGCAGAATATTTCTCTTATTTTCATTACCATTAACTTAAAGTAATAATGTATAACAGATACATAAGTTTTATAGAACTGTATTCCTATCTGAATAATTTATGTAACTGACCTATAATAAGATAAATAACACGTTAATAGGCGCGATAATATGGTTGTCATGTAACCTATATATGGGATTACTATTTTTGAAATGCTTTCTTCAATTGGGGAATGAAATTAATAGACAACTTGAAGTTCTAATGATTTTTCTTGTGTCGGCAGCGATGATCATATTTGAGTCGACGCACCATCTATTTATTAAACAGAACATTTATTTATTTTCGTCTACTGGCATGACTATACGAGATATCTGATTAAAGAAATGCGTGCGTTCTCAATAAGGATTCGACTCCCCGTCCCTCTGGGCAGAGGAAGTCGTTTTAAATCCGATGTTCCTTAACCGACTCGACCACGGTACGGTCTTGTCTAGCAAGCAAATTTTGAAACGTGCCACAACGAGAAAAAATCGCTTAAATGCACGTTTTTCATTTGACATTAGTGACGCAGGTTCGAATCCTGTCAAAGGGCAAAAACTCTTTTTAATAAAATTTCTCAAATATAGACCAAAATAAATAAATATACTGTTTAATTAATAAATGGAGCGTCTATTTGAATATGAGTATCCACTAGAAATAACGTTTAAAGTGATAACTATATCTCAGCTTGATAAATAAAATCCATTACCTTAGAAAATTGTCTATACAGGTTGTCCATAAAATTCGTGTGCACATTAAAAAATTCATAACTTTATTTGTATTTCCGATAGAAATAATTTGTAAAAAGGATTAGAAAGAAGTAAATCTATATTTTTTTAAGGTTTTATTGAAATTGTATTCAAGTTTCCACATGTCCTCCATCATTAGCAATACACAGGGTATTACGATTTTGGAGTTCACGGAAAACAATTGCCAACTGATTTACAGTAATGCCTGAAATCACATTAGTTATTTTAGAAATACTGACAACTAGGTACATTAAACTTTATAACATTTTTTTGCAGATTATTTCTATCCCAAATACAAATAAAGATATAATTTTTTAAAGTGTCCACGAACTTTATGGACACCCTGTATATGTAGTAGCGTTTCACCATCCATGGCAGATTCAGCTAAGATGATGGAAAGAAATAGAAAAAGAATATAAAATTGTAAAATCTATTTAAAAAAAAAAAAAACTCTTTCAAAAACATTTGAAACTACCAAAGCCTCTCGTTTATACACACGTGTAGTCACAGCAACGTCAGCAAACACAATCCGATGAAGAGCTATCAGATGTAACGGATCACAAACAAACATTTTCTATTTTGTATGTATATATGTATTCCATGTATGTATGTATGCATGTATGTACAATGAAATAAAGAGCAAACAGGAAACGTATATCAATCTAATATGTTTCATTTTAATTAAATCTTCGTCAGAGATTGAGCCCTCAATCTCTGACGAAGCTTAAATAAATCTGAAACGTGTTAGATTGATATATGTTTCTTATTTGTTCTTTATGTTATCATCCTGTCAGTTTCCGATCCATATTTGATCAGCATTCGATCTTTAACTCATATGTATTCATGAATATATGTATGTATCTATATATGTATATAATTATGCATTTCATTAAAGATTACTGATAAGGTATTATGAGGACACATATAGAATTTAATAAAAGCTTGTCAGACGCCTTTTAAAGGATCCTGTACATTTGTAGATGTATACATTCCTGATTTTCGCATCCGCCTACATTATACGTCTTCTAGCAGATTTAGAATTCTTGCTGACGTAAATGATGCGAGAGTCTGAAGAAACATGATGGTTACTTGTGAAACTGGCTAATCTCTTCGAGAAGAATTTTGGAACTGTCTTCAGTGTTTGAGAATTATAAATAAAACTGCGATGTCTTAATACTACTATAAATAATAATAATGAGGATGTTTCCTCCCCATCTACTGCCTACCTGTTCAGAAATTATATATATATATATATATATATATATATATATATATATATATATATATATATATATGAGGAAATATAGTCTTAACTTGTGCTATATTTATGGGATAAAGTGCTAAATATCAGAGATGGCCTGACGATTGCATATAGCATGAAATACTGTCGCCTCTAAGTGTTGACTTCTATGTTCACATTTTATATATATATATATATATATATATATATATATATATATATATATATATATATATATATATATAATATATTTATTTATTTATAAAAATATTATTCATCGCTACATACATAAGAGTTCTCTTGTTTTAAAAGAAGAGCCGAAAATTTCAATATAATTATTTGAATTAATTTGAATTAAAATACTTTGCTATTGCATCTTCAAGCGAAATAATTATTAAAAAAAAAATAATTCGCTTGAAGATGGAGCAGAGTTTGGTACTTTAATTCAATTTAATTCAAATAATTACATTGAAGTTCCATAAGCAAAAAAAACATGAGAACTCGTATGTAGCGATGGAATCATATTCTTAAATAAATAATTATATTTATGCTCTACTTTTGTATCGAGCACTATTTTTTTTTAAATAATAACAAAAATACCCAAAGAACTTTGGATTATTTACCTAACGAGTTCTTTCCTATTTTCTATATATTTTTACACACACACACACACACATACACACACACATCCACACACACATCCACACACACATACACACACATATATATATATATATATATATATATATATATATATATATATATATATATACATAAGAGCTATGTGTTTAATGGATTTTATAGTCTCTGAATAATACATGAAATATCAAAGCTGTCACTTCGTGCATGATATGATTGTCAGCGCTAGGTATCTCAATGAAACCAGGTTGGTGACTTAATGAAAATGAAATAATAGTAAAAATAATAAAGAAGGGAAGATGTCGCCTTTGAAAGAAAAGGTTAAGGTGATTCATTTCGTCTTAGGTTTATCGATGAATCTCGCTCGAAATGAACTAAGAAAAAGACGGCACAGAGATTGGTGGTATCCATACCC
The DNA here is from genome assembly GCA_903632075.3 of Acanthosepion pharaonis. Taxonomy (NCBI): domain Eukaryota; kingdom Metazoa; phylum Mollusca; class Cephalopoda; order Sepiida; family Sepiidae; genus Acanthosepion; species Acanthosepion pharaonis. Next base: position 4,702,073 of record CAHIKZ030003722.1, read on the forward strand.
AGTGTGAACTATCATACAATTTAAGCAATGTGCATCTGTTATAGGAAATTGAAATGCTAATGTCCTCTGGGAAACTGATATCCAGACGTAAAACTACATTCGCGCAAAAGTACACAAGATGAAAATGTGAATACCATATTATAAATATGACGGACGAGAATTGCAAGAGATTTGGACGGGTCTCAGACGAGATTTGGACGACTAAATAAAGCACGAAATTGGTAATTGCTAGAAAAATAAATTAGTGCCGATCATATTGACGCACTGCAAAATGCTCAAAAAACACGAGAGTGAGAATGAATTGGAAATTTGAGGAAAAATTAAAATTGCATTTTCTATATTATTGCTTTTTTGTTACTAGGATAATGAAAATGTTACTGAAGATTTCTTTTTGACCGTTTGCGGGGACTAAGTTTGAGACATTTGGTATATATGGAGATGCTTGAATGATTATGTTTTAATATCTGGCAATTAAGGGCAGTCGGTCTGGCGTAACGAAGACGGGCCTTAATAGATTAAACGTTCGACAGCACGACGGAACCAGTTTTACCAGATCTCGCGTTTTACAATTCCATTTGTGCCTCCACAGAGGAGCTTTCGGCGTGTCTGTGGGCTTCTCCGTTGTGCAGAGTTGTCCACCAAAATCAAATTCACGCGAATGACCACATCAAAGTCTCTTTGATTCACAGCAATCTCTGCCACATCCGTTTGGGGAGAGAAATGGAATGTTGACGTAAATGATGCGAGTCTGAAGAAACTTGATGGTTACTTGTGAAACTGGGTAATCTCTTCGAGACGATTTTTGGAACTGTCCTCAGTGTTTGTAAATTATAAATAAAACTGCCATTTCTTAATACTACGACAAATAATAATAATTTCCTCCCCATCTACTAACTACATGTTCAGAAATTATATATGGGAGAGAGGCTGACGATTTCGATATCGGTTGAGAGCAGGTGGCAACAATAATCATAAAAATAAAATAATTAACGCATGCGTAACAGACCACAATCTCCAGTCTTAGTTATCGTATAATTTCTGTCTTTGTGTTAAGTTTACTCTTAAGGTTTTATTCCTTCCGTTTTATTCTTACCGTTCCTAAGTAGATTCTTTTCTTCAAGAGTTCCATTGGGCAATCAGTTCCAGTTTCCTGTAACAATGGCTCCATTCTGTCAGTCACTGTACCAAGCACACTAATTAGATGTATTGCGTATTCAAACCTCAATAATTATTGTCACTTTGTAATATTTCATATGCTCCATTCTTATATCAGTTATTGAAGAAGATTTTTCTATTTTTATCTTTTGCCAATATGCCCGGTTTGTTGTGCTCCAATTTCGCATGTCCTCCTATTATCCCATTATAATTGTACCTGTCCCACAACTTGTTAGTTCACAAGACCTTTACCCCCTGCCAATACAGCATAAATAATGGACTATTTGGTTTTCATCACTTGGGAAAATAAAGTACATATGAGAGATGCTATTTGGTTTCAGTGAAAAGAAGAAGGGAAAAAAAAAGAAATATTGATAGACAGATTATGAAAAGATAGAAATAAATAAATGTAAAATGACTGAGGTATGAAAAGATTTAGATAGATAGATAGATCGATCGATAGATAGATAAGAACAGACTGATACATATATATATATATATATATATAATATTAGTCAGCATATATTTTATATATAAAGAAATAATCATACATAGAATCAATCAGCAATATTAATGCGATTAATAGCGAAATCACTTCGCTAGTAGAACATAATGTATGCATTAAAATCCTGTTAATCCATTGAATGATGTGATCCTCATTTACAAAACTGTTGTCAGATGTTTCTAGTGTATATTTTTAAGTTAAGCAAGTACTTTCGAAGACCAAACAATTATTTTGTTTTCAAGTTTTAACTTTAAAGGAAAATAAATAACTGCTTAACTTAGAAAAATATAGACTAGAATCACCTGACAACAGTTTTATAAATGAGGATTATTCAATGGATTAACAGTATTTTAATGCATACATAATGTTCTACTAGCGAAAATGATTCTATGCATGATTATTTCTTGATATATATATATATATATATATATATATATATATATATATATATATATATATATATGTGTGTGTGTGTGTGTGTGTGTGTGTGTGTTAATCCGGTACATGCTCTATTTACTTGTTCCTCCACGAGGTCGAGATGTGAGACAAGGTCTTTTTTAAAGTGGGGACCGGAGCGCGTACAGCTCGGTAAGGGACAAAAATTGCCTACAGCCCCAGCAACCGTCGGTAACGCTAGCCTCGGTGCGAGCACCGATCCCTCTATCTGGTGCCATGGGAGGGCGCGGCCTCTGCAGCAGTTTCCCAGGGCTGGGTACCTCTCAGTATAATTTTCTCAGTTGCCACTCTGTCCCTTGACAGAGAAGCCCCTGAGCCCAATCTAGCCAAAGAAAGAGACGCAACTGAAAGATGATAAGCCATATAAGATTAGTATATGTACGCGTATCTACTTTTTGGGCGCGCGACTATAGTTTTGCTGGCTGGTGTTCCCAGTTTGTCAGACACCTTGCCAAACGAACTGGGAACACCATCCGGGGAAAACTATAGTCGAAAGTCAAAACCTAGGTACGCGTATATGTACTAATTAATGCATATCTTTGCTTTGTACAGTGGCCTAAGAAAAGATTTTAGACACGAGAATTAAACTACATGCAATTTCAAAATTTAATTACGTACACCCAAACTCAACATAAATAAAAAAAAAGGATTTGGGACTAGTATGGAATAGGTCCTTCTTTTTCTAGTTTCAGTGCTTGTATTTGATTTTTGCTGGATTTGATCACGTTATCAACAATCGTCTGATTCATATTTTACCACTCCTTTAGCAATGTTACTTGTTAAGAGTTGCCACTAACATGATTTTAGTTGGACACTCTTGGATTTTTAAGTGAAGGTGCTCCCAAACATGTTGTATTGGATTTATATCAGAAACTTAGGCTGTCTACAGCAGTGACTTGATTCCTTACGATTCCTTCCAAGTCTTTGCTACTTTGCTCATATGACATGGCGCTCCATCTTGTTGAATAAGGTAGACATTCGTGTCACTTTGATTGGTTTAAAATTTTAATCCTTTCTCTAATATTTGATAGTATTTCGGACCATTCAACCGCTCATCAAAATGAATCAGCTCAGATTTATCTCTAAACCAGTCAGCGCCCCACACCATTACTCAAATCCCTCCAGGTTTCACAGTTGTCTACAGACATACAGTGTTCCAAGTCTCATTCTGATTTCTCCACGCATCAACCTGTGTCAAATTTAAATAATGGCAGTGTTTACTTTAATCTGACCAAATTTCTTAATCTTTGCTTTTCAAATTTATTGCCCAGTGCATACACCAGTTCCTGTTAAACTCTGAAATCAAGGGCTTCTTTCTTGCAACACTTCTCTGATAGCCTAGCTCTTTCAGTGTGACATTTCCAGGCTGTTTGAAATATTTTTGACTCTCTGACGTCAGTTGCTGATGACTTCCATCTTCAGCGCCTTTATCGTTCACTCAGACACGATGCATGGTCTTCCTGAACCTTGTTCCGCACGACAATGATCTTCTTCATTAAATCTTTTGACAATCTTATTAACTGTTTGATGATTAACCTAGAAAAACCTAGCAATCTCACTATTTGACTTGCCACACTGATGCCATCCTATTATTTGACCTCATTGAAATTCACCAATTTCCTTAATTTTGCAAACTTTAATTGCAAAATATAAGTCAACTATCATTCATAGATGAGAGTAGCTTGATGCTAACACGATATTGTCTGAAAGAAAGAAGAGACATTAGTGTACAAGTCAAAATTACTGTAATTAAGGGGGGGGCTAAAAACTTAACATAGCTCACTGTATAACCGCCTAGCACATTATTACGTTTACACCTCATGCATAAATTTAACGATTATTTATTTTCTTGTCTGAGTATGCACACGTGCACACGCCTGCTTATATTTGCCCGTTTCATTTATCCATATCTTATATATATATATATATATATATATATATATATATATATATATAAAGAAAGAAAAGTAAGATATTTAATCCGGTGTTCTTATTGATATTTTTATTTTTTTCTAATTTTTTACAAAATAGTGCTCAATGTAAATATACAGAGCATTAATATTATAAATTAACACATTTAAAATATGGTATTTTCGCTAGAGAGAAAGAGACAGAGAGAGACAGACAGAAACAGAGAGAGAGAGAGAAAGAGAGATAGAATCATTTATTGTTCCCTGCTAATACCTCATAAATAATGTACTATTCCTTTTGATCGCGCGAAAAAACAAAATACATCAAAAGACGCTACTTGAGGTGCCTTGACGTGGTGAAATGTTTAGCAAACTTGTCTTGATCGATTAAATACGAATGAGTTGTGAGTTCAATCTCCACTGGGTATCTCAAACTTTCGGCCTGGTGCCACATCTAGGCTACGTTTAAAAAAAATCACCATCAAGACGCTACTTGGTTTCAGAAGGAAAATAATTGAAACGAAGAAGTGAAAGTGAAAGTGAAAGTAAAAGTGTTTGACGTCTGTTTCTGGGAAATGGAAAAAGTTTTCAATACCAGTTCCTCTCATTTTTATCTCTTTGTAATTCTTAAAATAACGAGCGGCATTCATACTTATGATTGTTATTGCAAAATTTTGTTAAACATCTTGAGGGATAGTGAGTCTATCACAGCTGTTTCATAACAAACGCAGGACCCAATTCACAACTAAGGTTAGTTGACATCATCATGTGGCACATTCCTGAAATTTACATGTTACGATTCTTGTATTTATATATATTTTCTAAACACTTCACTCCTATATTATAGTCTGCAGAAATTGCTATTTTAATAAGAAAGAATGTTCTGTTGTTGAAGTCATTGATCACTTTGATTGGGTGATTATTTTTGATTGTTCTGTCTGTATGTTCTGTAAAATCCCATTTGATTTCTGCTGTATACGTCTTTGATTTAATAATAATAATAATAATAATAATAATAATAATAATAATAATAGTTATGAAAAATAAAAACAACATTTGAAAATATCTCGAGAGTATGTCTGGCTTCAATTTATATTTAGAATTATGCTAAGCTGTTTGAATAATTCCTCTTGTTAACTAATCATTTCACGGAAAATTCGTAGAAGAGCAAGATCGCCATCATATTATGCACATTTTCTTTGCCCGCATTCAGGTTGGCTGCGTTTCATTCGTTTCGACGCATTCATTACCAGTACATCCGTTTTCCCTTACAAGACAATTAACAATTGTTAAAAGACAAATAAGTTTTTGTTCGAAAAAAAAAATTAAATATAACTTAAAGAAGACAGACATACTGTCGAAATAATTTTTTAAATTGTCAAAAACTGTGTTTTTATTTTCTTAAATCTTGCTCTTCTCTTAACTTTTGAAAATATTGGAAGAGTTACGACAATCATTTTGTTTGTTTAATAGTTATAACAACAACAATAAAAATAACAATAATAATAATAATAATAATAATAATAATAATAATAATAATAATATTGATGATGATGATTTACCTTAAAAGGCTACACGCATTTCAGTATAATCTGTTCATTCACATATTTAATTTAATGAAGATTTAAACTGCTATACACACCACAGTGACATGATACAATTAGGAAAATGAGGTTGGGAATATCAGCCAATCAACTGCACCAAAATCATGATCTGCTGATTTGTAGGCTCTTGAGGTTTCTCGCTGAAACTTGAAGGCACCTAGTAAAATCCGTAAACAGATTAAAAATCCAATTACGGCTACTACTACTACTACAACTACTACTACTACTATTACTGTCATTAACAATAATATTAATTATAATAATAATGTGTGTTGGTTTGTTTTTTGTTAAATGTTCAGAGACTGACATTTAGGCCTGACCCACTTTACTATATCTAGAACTGAGATAACATTTTCGCAGTTCAACCATATATATATATATATATATATATATATATATATATATATATATATATATATATATATAGATAGATAGATATATAAACTTCAACATATACAATTGAAGATTATAGATAAATCCCAAACACCAACCACCTTCAGAAATAGATGCAATTTGGGCCTGAAAGAAAAATTAAATAATTAAATATGAAATACTATTGAGCTACTAAAACAAAGGAATGAGATCATATTTAAATGTCACCATAAAAATGATTTAAATTATCTAATAACTAGAATTTTATTTTATTTTTTATTTTGCAGTCATACAATTATTTTGCAGCATTTATTGAAAGTCATATGCATTGATTTATGTATATGTTTTCGTGTATTTATGTATGTGTATATATGTGTGCCTATGTTTGTATATATATATATATATATATATATATATATATATATATATATATATATATATATATGTGTGTGTCTGTATATATATTTATATATATACATATGGATATGTGTATGTCTATATATGTGTGTGTATGTATGTGTATATGTGATTTATATGTGTGTGTGTATGTGTATATTTGATTTATATTTGCTTATTGTGAATGGATGTATATATATATACTTATAATGGGGTATATATATATATATATATATATATATATATATATATATATATATATATATATATATATATATATATATATATATATATAAATGTGGGTTGGTGTATGTATGTTGTTGTCTATATGTGTATATATATATATATATATACATCTCTGTATATATCTATGTGCATGTGTATGTGAATTCATTGTTTATATGTGTTTCTATTGATGTGTATATTTGCACATTTTTTTATATGTATATGCCACACGATGTATTGAATAATTATAAAGATGAATTAGGTATATTAAATTAAAGAATTTTTATGTATTATATGATGATGATTGTTATCATAATGTGATGATGATGTAAATTCTGATTTAATTTCAATGTATTTCAAACTTTCGGCCTGGTGTCACATCATGACGCTACTTGGTTTAAAAGAGAAAATAATTGAAAGGAAGAAGTGCAGATAAAAATGGTTGACGTATTTCTACTTTCCTCTGCAACACTTGTTCCTTATGTTGACACGTTGCTTCCTTATTTTCTCTCTCCCTCATTCCTCTCTCTCTAATAATATAAAACCACAGAAAAACTTTTGTAGGTTAAATAATTTAAATTTTATTTCTTGTTCTTTTGTGATTTATTTTAAATTCATTTTTTAAGATATTGTCTGGATAACTTTATAACATTTTGTAATTTCGGTCTGATGAGTCAGGTATTAAAATCTTACCTGCGGAAGTCAATTTATTTCCGGATTTTTCGATTATGTAATTTTTTCCCCCTTTAACGAATATTATATTGTTCTGTATACAATACATTAAACTCTCTTCACGGATCTCTCTTTTTAATATTTTATTTTAAAAAGACCTATTTGGATTATCCTTTCTACTTGCAGATTTGATATTATGTTCCATTTCTTCCTCTCTCTCTCTCTCTCTCTCTCTCTCTCTCTCTATCTATCTATCTATATATATATATATATATATATATAGAGAGAGAGAGAGAGAGAGAGAGAGAGAATACTCTTACAGAAGAAATAATGTAAATATATTCCCATCAGAGTCTGTCTATATTTCTGAGATGGGGTATTATGTACATTATTTTCATTATTTTCATTATTCAAACTGTTGTCCTCATTTTTGTCGCCATATTCATTACAACGTTTCGGCTGTTATACGCTCCGGCCTTCTTCAGGTGGTTGGAATGTCGAACTAGAACAGTCTACCCCAGTGAGCGAAATAAATGGTTCAGTTCGACATTCCAACCACCTGAAGAAGGTCGGAGCGTACAACGGCCGAAACGTTGTAATATATATGGCGACAAAGATGAGGACAACAGTCCGAATAATGTAAATAATGTATATTCCTATCAATAAAACACAAGCCAAACACATTTTAATATATCACCAACTTTTATAAAGTACCATATTAAAAAATCTACGTTTAATGTTACTACAACTATTAGCCGTGAAACCTATTTATTTTACTCCCACATAAAACTTAACAAATAAACAACATGAGCTTTTCTAAACAATGCTTTAAAAACATACCCACTAGACTCACACGAATACACGCATACACAGATTATCGATAGATTCCCGGTTTGAATTATGAAATACACGCGCATAAATTATGCAGACAAAAGCTAACGAAGAAGAAAATTCTCGTGATGTCGGCTTAAGCAATGACAAACAATTGACACAAAAATAAAATGCCAGAATTTTCTTTTCTCCGCCATATTTGATTTCATGAGGAACATTAAATTAAAGCGAACACTTTAAATTAATAAACGTTTCCTATTTGTTTTTTATCCTATCATTCTGATTCTAATCCATATTTGATTCCTATACACACAAAACATACAAACACACATACTCGCATACATACATACACATACACATACAATCACATATACATACATACATACACCTATATAAATACACACATACATAAGTTCAGTTCAGAAATGGCGCCATGACATTTTCCAATGAGTAATTTTGAGAAAGAAAAAAACAACAAAAAGACAGAGATCACAAAAATTTTACTCCGATAAAAGTATTCGTAAGGTGTGGGCTGTATTATGAGTAATTAAAAAAAAAGAAATTTTTAATGTTTGGACTACTAGTTTTATTTGAACCTAATCCAATCAATCCGGGGGCTCCAACTACAAGTTCATTTGTTGATGTCCTCATATGACACATATTTGAGATTTCAATTTTAAGGTCCTTGTAATTAAATTGATTTTTGATGAACTTGAAAGTTACATTATAGTCTGTTGGCAATGCCATGTATATAAGAAAATACATTATTTTCGCGGTCTCTGATTACGATGTATGTGCGACTTGCTTTGCTTCTGTCTGTGTGTATTGCAAAATCCCATGAAATTGTTACAGGTCTCTAACCGGATGATGTTCATACCAATATTTCTTCTTCTTCTTCTTCTTCTTCTTCTTCTTATTATTATTATTATTATTATTATTATTATTATTATTTTTCTTTCATTTCTGGCGTTTACTCATTTCTTTCCGGGTTCCGCCCAGAGACCTAAGGTTAGAAATGGCATCATGACACTGTATAATGAAAAAAAGAAAAAATAATTACATAGATAAAGCCCTTCGTAAAGTGTGGGCTGTATTTGTCAGAACAATTTTTTGTATCTCTCTGAGGCATGGACTTCCAGGAATCCCTTCAATTAGTCTACTGCAACTACAACATGGATTATTATTGAGAGGCCACAGGCTGTTTCATGCTAGTCGCACTCATCAGGCCCCAGACGATTGTGTCTAGCATGAAATATCCTACTGCCTCTTAGTGTTGACTTCAAGGTTTGTTTATTTTTATATTTACACACGTTCTGTCTCTGATATTGTGTATTTATGCCACAAATATTACACACCTTAAAACTATATATATATATATATATATATATATATATATATATATATATATATATATAGAGAGAGAGAGAGAGAGAGAGAGAGAATTCGTCTCACACGATGCGTCATTACTTGAATGCGTCAGTGTAAATAGTTTTCAAACCATGCTCGTAATTTTCTGATAACTTGAGTCCTGTCGGCGATTTCCAGTCCCGTACACCATCATCTACGCATATAAGCTCTATACCGGGCAATTAAAACCCCTCATCCTTTTATTTCTCTACTTCTCAAAGCCATTCTTTCGTATTATTTTTCGCCACGCAATTGCCCACTCACAGATCACTTGAGATTCATCTTACTTGCTAGTCTGCGAATCGAAGATTAATTTTGCTTCCGCTGAGTTCACGTGATTCGGCAGGAGTTGAATTTATATAGAAGAACTGAACGCTTCCTTCAATTCTTTTGCCCCGTGCTCCTTGAGGACATTGACGATCATGGCTGTCAGCAATTTCCTGTCTTTTGTAGCTTTGAAATTAATTTTGTATTTTTGTTATGTCAGCCAAAGTTTGTTTACGCTATTCCTTTACTTAATCTTTCTAAGTAGTTTTCCGTTGGTTCCCTCTGACATTCTTGCCTTCTAACAGTCCTCTGCGCATTACATTTTCCAAGCCCTCTTTCCTTATGTTCCCTCTTCTTGATTATAAGTATAGGTGTTCTTTTTGTTTCCATTTTCTAAAAAAACTCTGTCGTTGCTCACATGTTTGGTCCATAGTATTCTCAGCATCCTTCTGTAGATCCATATTTCTGTTTTTTCAATTTTCTTCTTTATATGTAAAGAGATTGTTCAGCATTCACTGCCATAGAGGAAGACTGATATTACGTAAGATTTCACCATTCTTTTCTTTCTTTCAAACAATATTTTTCTATTTCTTAATACTTTAGTTAGTACCACCAAAGCAATTATTGATACGTTTGGATTATGACCTTCAACCAATTAAGTGCCTGTTTGAAACCACCCATAATATATATTATGATGCTGGATAGAGACACAGCTGAATATTTGTCTGCGACAGATTTTGGTTAAACGAACTAACAGACGGTTATATAACTTTCTTATACGCTGCAATTCAAAATTTTGAGAGTGCCGCTGGCAATTTGTTAAAGTGGCCGCAAAGGGATTTTTTGCACTTTAAATAAGAGAAAATTAGTATACCTTGTTAAACAAAAGAGAGAAATGATTTCTGTGAGAAATTTTATTACAACGAATATAAGAAGGAATTTTATGATAGAATTTTGCCCTCCTTTACTCTTGATTAATGAAACACGAACTTTTAACATTCGTTGAAAATGTTACTCAAAGTGCTTATACAATTAATAGAGGAAATAATTCGTTAAATGAAAATGCAATGGAAATGTTCGAAATTCAATACGGTCAGTTGATAAACCAGATTACTACAAAATGATAAGTAGCACGACTAATGGATATAAAATTAAAACCGTGACCTGTTTGATAACTGATTTTATTCTTTTCCAATAACTCTACGATCTTTTTTTCATTATTTTTTTAAACTCTTCTCTCAAATTCACTCCATGTTAATTCTGGGGGTTGCTTCAAGCTTTTGAACTGTAGTGTACGCTGGACATAATTTACAAGAGACTATATTTTTTGAATAATAACTGTTGCTATGATTAACATCTTGTAGGATCACATTAAAATACCCATCAGCGCAAAAATCTTATTAGCACAAGTTGCATTCTGATTAATATAAAGAATATATAACCGAGATCTATTTTGAATGCGTTACATATCAAATCTAGCAGCCATTAGGGACCACATAATGAAATACAACCTCTTTGGGGCCGTAAAGTTTGATAAATAACTGCATAACATATTTCCTATGTTCTAGCACCCTCTTCTCACAAACGATCATGTTTTTCATTCCAGCCAGCCCGAGGACACCTACCGTAGTAGCAGTATAAAACCACAGGTTAGTTCTGTTGCCGATGTCTGCTACAGAGATTGCTTGGTGTCCTAGCAATCAAGTATAATTCGAGTTGAGCAACCGCAACTTAATAATAATTAAGAAGGTGTAAAAATACGTTTTGGGCGCATTAGGGACTTGATATATTCTTTTCATTACAAGCAAGGATTTACAGCCGCTAAGACTCAAGGAGTTACAGGATGTTACAGAATATGATAAAATCAAAACATTATTAGAGAGAGAACAATGTTCAGCTGGCATCCTAACCAGTAACCTACACATACCTGGCTTGGTAGCAGGTATTCATACATGAGCAGGATGTCATGGGTAAATAAATCTGGCGGCGCCCATACTTCTCAGGTCATAGCCGATCTCCCCCAACTTGAAACATGGCCTTATTCACTGACATGTTGCCGTTGATACTATCGGGGTATCGTCTCGGGTTGGACAGTAAACTACGAGGGTCATTCAATAAAAAAGGAGAATTTTTCGGTATAAGGACTTCTAATACAGATAGAAGCTTACTTTTTTATTTTTATTTTTTTTTGTTTTACTTTCTTTTCACATGGATTTAATTTCTTTTGCAGATTAAAAAAAAAAAAAAAAAACTTTGAGAGTTTTGGCGATTAACAAAGATGGCCGACCAAGAAGCATGCTCCAGGATTGAACAGCGGTCAGTTATCAAGTTTTTTGGTTGCTGAAGGGTGCAAACTAGTTAAAATGCATGTCAACTGTGTATGGTGCCACATGTTTTAGCCAAAAATGTCTACAAGTGGACTTAATTGTTTAAAGAAGGACGGAGCCATGTTGAGGATGAAGACAGGCCTAGGAGGCCTACAGAAGTGGGTCTCCTGAGGTGATCGAATCAGTCAATGGCCTCAGAAGGGTGACAGTAGATGGCATTGCGAGGACTTTGAGCTTATCTGTTTAGACAGCACAAAAATTGTCCATGATGACCTTGGCTACTCAAAGGTCAGCTTCCAGTGGGTGCCAAAGATGCTTACTGCAGAGAACAAACAGAGGAGTGTCGAGTTGTCCCAGCAGTGTCTCCCCCTTACAGCCCAGACCTTGCCCCCTTTAGACTTTCACCTGTTTGGTCCCTTGAAAGCGTTCACGAGAGGCACGAAGTTTAAAAGTGATGATGAAGTCAAAAGTGTTGTGGGCGACTGGCTGAGACACCAGTCCAAAGATTTTTACGCTGAGGGAATACGGAAGCTTGTGCACAGATGGGAAAAGTGTGTGACAGTGCTGGTAGACTACGTTGAAAAAAAAAAGTAAGCTTCTATCTGTTTTAGAAGGCCTTATACCTTATTTATTGAATGACCCTCGTACATCCAGCAGCAAAACCTTTCGCCAGGAGGTTTTGAGAATTAAGAAGACAGAAGTTACCGATTGATATTGCCTTAAAAGTTTTAACGATCAAACTTGTCTGGAAAGCAAGAAACTGGAAGAGGGTTTAATAAAAGAGAGGTGGAAGTGAAGAAACTGTTAGTATAGAATTATATCTAGCAATTCCAAGCGTAAAATCATGAGACCTTGCGGGCAATCTAGATCTACGCCTAAATTCATAAAGTCTATACATACCAAAGAGGAATGCGCAAGCGGTCCTAAGCAGTGACCTGACTCGACATTACTTAACTTCAAGGACCGGTTGTTCAGCGTCAGACATAGCTGAGGGAAGTGTAACAACTTTGTTTTGTCATGCTTTCAGAGGGTTGACTGTTGTGTCAATATTAAAGAGTAGACTCATTAATATGTTGTTGAAGAAAAAATACAGAAGGAATATTTTAACTTAATAAACCAAAAGAGTTTTCTTGGCTTATACACAATCATCATCACCAACATCAACCAAATGACCGGATTTATTTATAGGTTCGAGGTTCAGCTGGTATCCTGACGAGTAACCTCCACATACCTAGGTTGGAAGCCGGAGTGTTATTCACTCATGCATAGCATTTCCTGGGCAAATAAACCTAGCGAGGCCCATCCTCTCAAGGTCATACGACAGCCCACTTGAACATTCATCCTATTCACTCACCTGTGACCGTTGATACTATCATCCTGGGTATGGTAATATACTACATCCAGCACCAAGACCTCTCACCAGGAGGTTTTGAGAAACGTGGTATTGCTGTAGTTCCTAGGTCTATCCTGGCCCAGTTTAGTAGCGCCTATTATGATCCCAGCTATGAGCAAATAGTGGACTCTTAAACTAAGGTCAAAGCATGAAAATATAAAAAAAATGTATTCTAAAAAATTACCATCTATATAGTTTCATAGAAAAATAAAATAAATTTGCAGCTACGCATTATTGGAGAAAATTACCAGTAATATATTTTTGAAAAAAAAAATGCGCAAAGCTCACAAGAAACTAAAATTTCGGCATTAAATAAGATATAAGGAGAAGATATGCCGTTAAACAAACAAAGTCAACCAAACTATCGGCTGAAAATTACTCTAGTTATTGCCTTTATTCTACGAAACCCGACGCCCAGCAAAAGCCTGTCATCATTTCACTGACTGGATAGATACTTATGGAACCCAGACTGCCAATCGAGCTCGATAGCTGTTGAAAAGACCCTACATCCGCACTTTACTTTTAATATAGCTGGATGTCTTACCACCTTTGTAACCAGGAAAGTTTGGTTGGAGAACCTGTTTATTCGCTGAAGATCCGTTTATGTAGCTATCCATATTTACATGTCATCAATAGAATTCTTAGAATGACCTGACATAATTATATTAAAACCTATTCTAAATGCCGCTATATTTTAACCTATTATTTATCAACTGAATTTTGATCTGAACATTTCACCGTATAATATCCGATCTATATGATTAATATTTACCAAGGAATTAAGAACTTTGGAAATATTATTTCTTAAAAATAACTATTTCCTGTTTAAAATAAATGCTTTTACATCATAAAATCATGTACTTATTTGTTCATTGAACAAGGCTAGCAAGTTAACTGGCATTTTAATATGAAATAAGCTGATAAAATTATCTTTTAACTTCAACAAACGTAAAAGGGTTTAAAAGATATATTTTATAAATCGACCCGGGCGATTGCTATGGTTTAAATCATTTGAAAGCTATTAAACTTGATAGCGATCTTGTGATGTATCAAAGGCGTCAATGAAAGATCGTAAAATACGGTGTTATCAAATCAAGATATCTTTTGAACTGCATCGTAAATAAAGATTTATATCCTTCGTAATAAAAGCATTTTAATACAAATAATACAAGATCGTATTTATTTACGACTGGATTTGTCGCAAGAATTTTGTTTGTCGTCTGAAGGCGTTTAACAAAACACAGCATGAGTTTATGAATTGTCTATGTCAATCTATATGGAATTTACAACTCGTTGGGTTTAAAGATCGAAAGTTTGTTCGTCTACTGCTGAGTAACTGCCCGAGGTTTAAGAGTCTAGCTTTTATAGTTCCATAAGAAACAAGTACTTATAACTGGGAAATAAATTCAAAATGTTGTTTCATGATGGAATTATATAGTTTGAAGTTTCGCCTTAAAAATAATAAAATGTATATTCCATTTGAATTATTCTAATTGTATCGAACTGCATCTTATCGGTTACTATAAAGTTTTTGTTACGATATCTACCCAAACAAAACTAGTATCGTCAATTTTTGAGCAAGGCAATAAAGCCACTAAGACTGAAAGTATTACTAAGCGTTAGGGAATATGCAAAATTAAAAATACAAATCACTATTAAGAAGAGAGAAAAGAAGAGAGAATATAACGATTGAGATTTAAAAATTTTGAAGAGTAAAGTTGATTAGGAAATAAGAAGAAACTGTCAGCAAAGAACTTACGGCTACATCCAGCCATATCAACTGTAAAATGATGTGATGCCGCCAATCTGGTACTACGCTTAAAAGAAAGTCTAGATATCACCGAGGAAAGGTTATCGGAGGAATTACCATGAAAGTTGTCATAGAAAATGCACAGAAAAGCGAGATTACTGCGGTCGGAAAGTAACTGAAGGCGAGATGCCATGTCAAGACCAATAATATTGCAGATTTCATAGTTTAAAATGCATAGCCAAAAAAATATAAGCTATGTAGATTTCAGAGCCGAATACATTGTTAATCTCTAAAAGATGCACTTGGCATTTTTCGGCTTGTTTCTCTTTATCCCTCCTCTCTCTCTCGTTTCTCCCCAAGAACATTGCTCTCCACATCTTCCTGTTTTTTGTTGGTGGAAGTTAATCCTGTTCCTTTAGGATTCCATTTTGCATTTGCGTTAATTGTTCTAAAATCCAGTTATACAAATACTTGATGTAGACATTCTCCAGTCTCTCCCGCCTCACATATCCCTGTGAGTCACCAGTTTTCCTAAACTTCATTCCTCATTACTTACCCCACACAAAAATATCTGCTATCGCTTTCTAGGAGATGTAAGCCACATACTTAATAAAACATTTCTTTTAATCTTTTCTCCCCAAGGAAAACGATAAACCCCTAAGACGCAAATAGTTAATGAGTATAATAAGGAAGGAAATATCTGAATAGGAATTACGGTTACAACTAGAGAATTTAACGGTAAAAGGATGATGTCAAGCTGCAAATTAATACTACCGAGGTACAAAAGCGTAAAACACACCCAAACATTTCCAATGCAACTATTTACAAACAAGACGTTAGAAAAATAGTTTACGACGCTGGCAAAGCGATATCAGATCAGGAGAGATAACTTCAGAGAGTCTTTGTATTTTGTCAATATTCTCTCGAGAGAAAGCAGAAGCACCAGTCCAAGATGTAGCGACAAGTATTCAATGGAGGGACGAATGGTAGACTTATAAAATGCAAGGTAGATTCTTGCGATAAAAATTATATGCCATACTGACAATGTTCAGTTTTGATGAAGACTGAATTACTCGAAAAAAATGATTTGCATGTGCAAAAAATTATAGGCGATTAAAAAATATAAATAGACAGAGAGCGTTGTCGGCTATTTCAAATACAAGGTGTTTCTATAAAATTGATATAATTTCGTAACATAATAATTTGCCCAATTTCTGAGAAAGTTTTGGAAACAACACAAAATTATGTTTAATCTTTTATCTTTTTGGTGTTCAGGTATAGAAATGCCATTAACTGGGAAAATAATTACTCGAACTCAGTTGAACAAGAATCCAGAGTATATTTTTGAAAGAATTCGATAAAAATGCACCAAATGCAATGCAGGTTTGGAAATGTTACAAAAAGTTAAAAGAGGAAGGCTTCCTGAGCAGGCCAAAGGGGTCTGGATTACCACCAGTGTCAGATGTCATGGTTGACAGGGTTCGGGAAACATTTTTACGAAACCCCGGTAAGTCTATGAAAAAAATCATGTCTGGAAACACAGATTCTTACAACGACAATTTGCTGTGTGGCAAGGAAATGCTTGTGAAGGACGCCCTACAAGCGACAGGTTAAAGCTCAAAGAAATTCTGCAAGATATGCAAGATAACTTTTTCAGTAAATGGCTTCTTTCCACTAGAAAAGAAATAAACAAGAATTTGTTTAGAGGTGTATCTACATATTCTGTTAAAATTTCAGATCATTTGCACGAGGAATATTCTTGTTACAGAGGGCGAAATGATATAATTTGGTCTGAAATCTCTTTTCTCTCTCTCTAACTCTCTCTACACACATACACATATATATATATATATATATATATATATATATATATATATATATATATATATATATATATATATATATAGATGATGACGTATGTTAAGTGCTGCTCTTAATAAAATACTGTTGGTTTAATATAAAAGAGCTTCAATATATGAGTGCTTCAGCATCTGAAGATTGCGTTGTGAATAAAATCTCGAGTCGTGCATGAAATTCCCGGTTTAAACTGTTCCATTAGGGAGAGAGTGTATATAAATATAAAAGAGAACAACAGGGTCAACACGAAACGGCGTCAGTCTGTTTCATGCACGAAAGAGACTCTTTCCCCTTGGTGTTGACCTCAGTGTTCACGTTTGTATTCACATACGCTCTATGCGTGATACTAGGCTCATTTACCCTAAATATATAACATTACGCGCACCCGAAAAACTTAAATTCGCTGTGCACTCTTGGGTGTTAAGTGCGAATTTGCAAACAATGATGATTTACTACTAATAGTAAAAGCTCTTCCCGAATGGAGCACTGTCTGTCAGTGGCGTGTTTATTCACAGAATATCTAAGTAAAAGTTTGCCTCTCTTTCAACCGTGCACTTATGGCTTAGAGGGAAAATCTCCGACTGTTCTTGAATCAGTCGGGTTTAGATCCCAGCTTGAAACATTCGCACTGATGAGCTGTGACACAGTGAAACAGTCTGTCTGCAGATATATATATATATATATATATATATATATATATATATATATATATATAAAATTGAATAAATATATATATATATATATATATATATATATATATATTTTGAACAATAAGAAAATTAAAATTAAAAATATTAAAATCATTAGACACACTGGGTTGTAGATTAATATTCTTTCGTTTTATTATTATTATTATTATTCCATTTAGATTCCTCGACTAGTTTCGACCGAAATGGCCATCATCGGGAGTATGAATATTTCTGCTTGCTGTTGGCAAGGAACTACAGAAAACTACAGAAATATATATATATATATATATATATATATATATATAATTTGAGATAAAGCCATAATAAGTTACAAAACATAATTGATCATCGAGCTAAATTCAAAGTTCCCCAAATCTAAATTCAGCAAATTAAACAGAAAAACGCACGGAGACCCTAAAAAGTTCTGTCCACAAACTGATAAGATCGAATAATGGCTACGTTGGTTCTTTGAAAATCAAAAAAAACTACCAACATGGTTAAGTATACGGAAATATAAAATTACAAAAAAGCAGATACCCGCTATGACCAATCATTTACCATAGTACAACACCTATCTACGAGCTACCAAACTTTTCATGATATCATTATCACATACCTACCCACCAATTACAACATTACAACAACCAAATTCCTTCAAATTATAAAAAGTATAAAACCAATCCACGGTATATTAGCGTCACTCGTCGTTAAAAATCTATTCTCAAACGTCTCCGTTGATCAAACGTTTGACATAATCCTTAATTCCGTGTACACAAATAATCCAATTCCCCACCTCCATCCATCAAACTAAATATCCTCAAAAAATTATTACACGCATGCACAACGAAAATCCCCTTCTATGACTATAATGACCACATCTACACCCAAAGTAATGGCGTTAATATGGGAAATCCTTTCGGATCTAGCTTCTCTAATTACTACACGTAGAAAACCTGATATTTAAACAGGTCATTAAACCTAAAATATATGTTCGCTAAGTAGATGATATTTTTAATTTAATGAAAAACTAACCAGACATACAGGATCTCAAATCCACATTTGAAAAGAAAATGTCCTTAACTTTACCTACGAACTGAGTCGAAAGAATAAACTCCCATTTTTAGATATGTAGAATACAGTATCTTATTGACCAGCAGATTAGACTATTTCTTCCCAAAGTAACTGAAAACGATACGGAACACACAGGCAAAACTATAATATAAACATCTACAAAAGCCAAATACACGTCAACTATTAGCAAGATGAATCTTCACTTAGAAATATCATAAAAAATACACTACCTCACTTGATACGAACAAGAAAATTAAATTAATTATCTATTAAAAAATGTAAAACTGCTACACTTATTATCCAAATAACACGCCTCAAAATCTACAAAGAACCAACATTATTTCCGAATTCAAATGCCCCTAAGGTACAAAAACCATAAATGATAACATCGCTCACACTACAACATGCCTATCCAGACGATAGACATTACACCTATTTGAACAAAGCAACAGTAAAACTCATGTAAACCCACACAAAAACTTACCAGATTCCATCCAAAACATACTAGTAGAAAATACAAGCATAATCTCATCCACAATCAAAAAAGATTTGAAATTTTGGAAGTCCTAATAATGAAAAAGAAAAAAAACAACACTCGATAACATTAAATAAGAACACGGCCGCAATGTGCTGACTGTGTTTGGAAAATAAAATCCCTATTATTCTAGATATACATAACACGCCCTATACATTCAGTTAAAAGCAAAATAAATTCATCATTGACAATGGCTACAAGTATAGACGAAAGTGCACAGAAATGTAGAACTTGTGAACTGTTTTTCCACACTTTGTATATAAAAGGGAATAAAAACTTGTACGAACAAAAAAAAGAAGTAAATAAAATGCTTTATCACAGTGGCTTGTCAGTTTTCTTTTAATTAAACATGTATAAAAGACCGATTGCTGCACATACACACACACACACACACACACACACACACACATATATATATATATATATATATATATATATATATATATCTATGGGGTTGTAAAATGTGTGTGTATTGGGTGTGCATTTGGTGTGTATTCATAGAAAAGTAAATTGTGTTCCGCATATAGTTTTATTTTTTAATATTAATTTTTAATGAAAGACAAAAATTTATTAAAATGCTTAAATTCATTTTGGATAAGTCAGTTAATTACGACAGGTATTTTTTTATAATTCGTTTTGCTGTGTGCTAGCCTTATGAAATAATGTAAGTACCTGAACTAATTCAGTATACCTAAGTTTTAAATTAATTTTAAAAATGACAAATATTTCTGGAGGCTTTCATTTTAGGTTTAATTCAAAGATAAAGGTTTTAAAATTTACTCTTTCCAGTAAGAAAATACACTATGGTGTATTTCAAGAAGTTATATTGATCAGAATCGACTCTTTTTCAGTAAAATCAATCAAAAAGGCCATAATTGACAGATAAGTAAACAAAATTTTCTTCTCAGTTTTAAAAATCCTGCAAAATAAAATATATATTTCTGTAACTTTATCTGGAGGAAATTAGCAAATTTAAACCTAAATTAATCAGATTCGAAACAAATATTACTTATAGCATAAAATCTTTTATACAAACATTTCGAAACTACAGGATCGTGTTTGCTGACGTGATAATCGATTTATTGACAGTCGATGTAAAGCCGAACATGTTCATTTTTAAGTATGGTGGAATAGACGATAAATTTCTTTTTTGCCTTGCGGGTGGACAAGCATTAAACTACGCGAAATTTTAATGCTAGATTTATCGGTTTTTACATCCATACTTCAGAAATTCTGCACGTATTTACGCATACAAAAACAAATCGATATTCTATTAAAATCTACGAGTTTGTTAGATTTTAATAAGCTTTGCAGTATATGATTAGGAAATATAGTTTAACCCAATAACAACATTTTCTAAGAATTATCACACAGAAAAGGAATTTTAAAATCATCACACAGAAAAGGTATCTTGAAATTTTAACTTTATATATTATCAAATTTAAAATTGTAAAAAAATGAAAGCAAATCTTTTAAACATTACATTTTGACGATTTTTTTTCTTCAGACAATATTGTCTTTAATATATATTATACATAAAAGCAATTAAAGTCTTCTCAAATAAAAGAATATCATAGTTTCCTTGCGTTCTTTATTTTTCGGTTCAGAACGGATATTCAGTAAGACCGATTTTGCCAAAATAAAAAAAAAATCAGTGATTTAAGTTCTTCAAAGTATTCTGCTTTTAACTAATATAGTCACTAAACATTATTTCGTTGAATTTCTAAAGTTTTCATAAAATTATGTATGAGGCAGAAACACATGTCAAATAAAAATACTTTTATCAAGATTTTCTAATATAAAAAATTTCAAAAATAATTTCATTCATTTGTAAATAAATCTTAGAAAATTCAAGAAAATCTGGCAATTATTTAATTTTTGCAATAATTTTCAAATTAATCTGTCTGTCACCGCAAAAGAAGAGGCAAGGAATTTGCTTTGTTAACATTTGAAAGAACCGCTGAAGCAAGACAAAAAAAAAAACAAAAAAACAAACAAACAAAAAACAAACAAATGAATATCCTAAAAAGGAGTAAAAACTTTAATTCAGTAATCAAAAAATCCTTTAATCCTTCCTCTTAATAATGGCATAATGATGTTTATTATAAAACAATGTTTTAAATGCGTTTGGAGCATGTTTTCATCAAGGTATAGTAATTATTTAGCTGATTCTATCCAGTAACGTGCATTATGGCACTAACCTATCGCTCCTAATTAATCCTTTTCAGAATAAAATAATTACAACTGAATATTTTGAAGTTATCCTGACCTCTAATGGAAGTGAAGATTTAAAAAAAACATGTAGTATGCTTATTAAAAAATTTATATATACATAATATTTGTAACAGTGGATGCTTCCCGGATAACTAAATTCTTAACCTGGTCAAAAGTAATCTTCCACACAAATATCCATAAACTGCGTGTCTTTCTCTATAACTCTCTACTACGTGTGGTTGTTGAGCTCTGGAAGAGTTGAACATTATTGTAATACGTGTGCGTGTGTGTGTGTGTGAATGAATGCATGCTGACGGATACACTCTTCTCGCGTTATCGGTTAAACGTCACTGGATGGGGCTTTATTTTTGTGGGTAACATCAACATAGTCAAACGAAAAAAATTATATCGAATTCAAGTCGAAGAGTCTTAAAAGATTAGTGACTTAAGATTCGGGAGGTTGTTGTAAAGTAAACCAACCACCATTAAATAGGATATATTAACATATCGCATTCAAACCAAATAATATTAGCATGAGATAAACTTTAATAGATAACAGGAGTCAATGCAAAAAGGAAGCCATTGTAATACGAGAGAGCCAACATTAAACAGACTCTTTATCTCTCTCTCTCTCTCTCTATATATATATATATATATATATATATATATATATATATATATATATATATATATACAGAGAAAGAGATACAGAGACAGAGAGATATGAGTTCTTTCATAGAAAGTTCTGGAAATGAAGAAAAATTTGATCTCACAGATAGTTTGGAAGATTGTAGGTTGAGCACGTACTCCTAATAGTCTTAGAGATCGGTTTGGCTTTAAAAAAGAAAAAAAATAGCATAATAAAATACAATAATCAAAGCCATTTCTTGAATCACAGGAATGAATTAGTGTTAAAATATCGACATAATAACAAATTCAAATTTTCATAATATAGTTTTATTTAATTATTTACTATATTTTCCTAATATTAATTCCCTCTAATTCTTTAAATGTCGAATGTATAACTAATTCCAATTTCAATATCCAACCCGTTGCACGATATGCATTTATAAACTTTCGCATACTCTAAGATCTCTCTTTTAATCCCTGACATCCCTTTATCTATATGTTTTAAAGTTATTTTTAATCCCCTTTTTATTCGTCTTTATTTTTAAATTAATAATTCATTCTTCATATGACCCCCGATTAATGTCATAAGTTTAATATCCAGGTTTAGTTTTATATAAAAAAAAATTATTCCCTCTATGACAAACACATTGCACCCTCCCCTGACCTTTTTATCTCGTCCATTTCGTCTGACTGAAACAGTGAAATGGATACATTCTGTATTATTTTTTTTCAACCGGGCATTTTTTATTTATGTATGTTTTTTTCATAGATTTCACAGTTAAATTCTATTTCCAACAAGAAGTCTGTCCATACCCGAGTTGATAAGACAGACGAGACGATCTATATTTTCGCCTGCCGAAATTGGCTTATTACCTCTATATGAGATGATTTTGTATCTTATTGTTCTTTAATTATTCTCACTGTAATAACAAATACATTGATCTCTTTGTGTGGATCAGTTTTAATAGGTTATATTACCAGAATATCATTTGGGCTATTTACCAACGGATTTGATACACTTACTCTCTCTCTCTCTCTCTCTATCTCTCTCTATCTCTCTCTCTGTATATATATATATATATATATATATATATATATATATATATATACACACACACACAAGCACATACACACACACACACACACACACACACACATATATATATATATATATATATATATATATATATATATATATATATATATATATATATATATATATATATATCAAATGTGTGGTGCAGTTCATTTATTATTATAAAGAAATTCATACCAAGAGTAAATTACTAAAGCTAATGATATGAAATTTGAAAACCCTTGTTTTTGTAATTATAAGTTGTATATGTATAAAGTCTTTCTTAAATAAGCAAGAACTGTCGACACTTCATTCAGTCATATTCAGGCATGGGAATTATTTTGTTTTTGGTAATATATATATATATATATATAAGAAAAACAACTATGTTCGAAGAATAGAAAACTTGATAAACAACATAATATCTTAGCCAGAAAAAAATCCTGAAGGAAAGAAAGAATCTACCCGAGCATTAAATTAAAGTGTTCAGTGCCCAGATTACCTTGACAGGCTAACACAGTTCACAACGTCAAAAGGCAACTTGAGTCTAATCTAGAGTTTCACACTCTACCTAACTTCAGACGACTTGATCGTTCTAGTCGTTCAAAGTCGACATTCACACTAATCAGACGTCACTGAATGAGGTAGTTTATTGTGTGATAGTCGTATTCTCAACGGACACACATTGCTTGAATGATAAATGTTTTCTACTGGAAATATATTCATGTTTAATAAGTCTTTCGTGTATTATTCAATGTGTGCAGCGGAAGATATCCTTTTTCTACGTCGAAATTGGCTACGAATTCATCATTAAGTTATCCACGACATGGAAGACTTTCCACCAGAATAAGGCAGTGGAGAACTTGGAGAGGAGAAATTAACAGGAGATCACTGATAACTGGCATCCATTAAATATGCCACGTGGAACTAGAGCAGTCTACCCCAGTGAGCGAAATAAAAGGTTCAGTTCGACATTCCAAACAACTAAAGAAAGCCGGAGCGTACAACAGCCGAAACGTTGTAATAAATATAGCGACAACGATGAGGTCAATAGTCCGAATAATGTGAATAGTATATTCAGATTCCGATGTAAAAAAAAAAAACTACATTGAAATCAAAGATAGTTATTAAACGATAAATCATTAAATTGTTCTTTAACGAACTCTCAGAGTCTGGATTATTGGATCGTATCCTACTTTTTTAATTCAATGGTATAACTACTTTTTAATGAGAGCCCTTGAAAATATTACAAGTTATCCTGGTATATTATTTACATTATTCGAACTATTGTCCTCATCTTTGTCGCCATATTTATCACAACGTTTCGGCCGTTGTACGCTCCGGCCTTCTTCAGGTGGTTGAAATGTCGAACTGAAACCATTATTTCGCTCACTGGGGTAGACTGTTCTAGTTCCACGTGCCATGTTTGATGGATGTCAGTTATCAGATATCTCTTGCTAATTTCCCTCTGAAAGTTCTCCACTGCCTTAAACGGGTATTGAACTCACATTCTTTGGGTCCTGTCACTGGATCTAACCAACGCCTTTATCCACTGTGCCATGTATCCTGGTATGTATGGCAGAAACTTTGCAATGAAGGATATGTACGTCATCAAGTTTAACCATTTGAAATTTTCTAAGAATTCATTCGGCTCAACGCTATGTCTACATTAAGATTTTGATACGTGTACTAGCTTAAAAAGAAGCAATCCTCTTTTACAGAAAAAAAAAACTACGATCTGTGATCCTATGCTGCTAACGTTAGCAGGCTTCTGATGCTAATACCTTTAATAGATGCGTACCACAAAAATCTTTGTGTTAAATTCATGCAGTTGAATATGTTACATATATTTCTTTAGAAATTGAAATCACCCACTTACTTTACATAAAGACTGGGAGAAAGATAGAACGCTAACAGTCAAATGACAACGACTGATTTGTAAATACATATAAAAAACAGATAAATACCTTAAAAAAGGAAAAAAAAGATAATATAATATTGAAGAGATATTCTTTGACATTATAAATGTGCATTTTAATACAGTTTATTTATATGGATGACATCAAAATTGCGTTCAAGCATGAAGC
>CAHIKZ030003722.1:4730000-4732500 GCA_903632075.3 Acanthosepion pharaonis
AAAGTTCATTGCAAAGAGCTTAGACTTATCCAACGAAGATCAAATAATCTTAATACTATTTATATTGCACCCATTGACCCACAGCGTGTGTGTTTATATACTAGAGAGCTGTGAAATACTTCTTACGTCTCGGAATTTGTTTACATTTTGGATAGTGCGTAGGGACGTGAACATACTTTAACCCCTGTACGTGGTGAAAGTAACTTCAATAATACTTAGCGTATTGAACATATGGGATATATATATATATATATATATATATATATATATATATATATATATATATATATATCTGAAGAATTATAGTTTTAAGGTAAGCTATATTTATCGGAGGAAGTTCTCAAATATGAGGATAGAGAGTATGTAAATATAAAAGTAAATATTGAAGTCGACACTCAGTGGGGACATGCTGTTTCATACAAGAGCCAATCGTCAGGCCGCATATATATATATATATATATATATATATATATATATATATATATATATATATATATGTGTGTGTGTGTGTGTGTGTGTGTGTGTGTGTGTGTGTCTGTGTCTCTGTTTGTGTGTGTATGATATTTTTTATATACACAAATACAATTTTCACATTACGAAGATGCAACTTCGTTTCGGTGCATTTAAGTGCATTTCGACAGTTGTGAACCAAAATGGATATATACAATATTATAAATAATTAATACTCGACATTCGGAATTATATATATATATATATATATATATATATATATATATATATATATATATATATATATATATATACCACAATAATTCTATATAATTTGGGAATCGATGATCAATATTTTAACATCGAAAATAATTATAATATTCGCCAGGTTTGTATCGAGGTCATTTGTTTTTTAAAAATAAAAATAATTACTTAGAACAGAATATTGTAAATCTTACTGATCTTTCTTATTATATATATATATATATATATATATATATATATATGAATTATTTTTCAAAAATTAATTTCTTTACACATCAATTTCGTATCCTAATAAATATTACTGAATAAATGACAATTTAGAATTTGAATGAAACTATCTGCTATACTGATTGGGAAATTTCAATGGGGGACACAAATTGTAAAGAAATTTCGCTGAGAACGTTCAAAAACAGCATAGTAAAATACGGAACTTTTTGGCTAGTTATCGAAACTTGAAACATTCGAATGGAAATGGATATTTTATCCGTTGACCGTGATAATTCAAGGATCAATTAATCATATGATAATATGATAGTTCTGGGAATGACATCTGGAATTTTTGCGAGCACTGAAAATACAGGATATCGTGAGATGTCAAACCAACACCAATTAAGTTATTTCTATATATATATATTTTTCATATATATATATATATATATATATATATATATATATATGTCTGTATATCTGTGTGATTGAGAATGTTATATATATATATATATATATATATATATATATATATATGAAAATGATATATATATTTGTCATGATTGCATGTTATATATATATATATATATATATATATATATATATATATATATATATATATATATGTCTGTATATTTGTGTGATTGTGTTATATATTTATAAGAAATTTGATATCATTTCGCAATCTAATAACTTTGTTAGATCTCCTTCAAATGACTTCAAATTTTAATAGCATCTTTTTGTTTAATGTTTGTTTTATGTTTTTATGTCTTTATGTTTTTGGGTTTTTCTTATTTGTATTTTTATGTTTTTTAACGTTTTTCTTTACAGGTATAAAAATGCTATTTACTAGAAGAGAAAAGGCGTTTTGTGTGTTCACATAATCCACATGCTTTTGATTTTCTCATTCAGATTTGGTAGAATAAATCTTATGATCTTCAACATTAATACGTTTTAATTTCATTTGCCTTAATCATGTACTTTCTGTGATATTTACATCTCAAAGGATATCAAATTTTTTGAAACACCCTGTATATATATATATATATATATATATATATATATATATATATATATATATGTGTGTGTGTGTGTGTGTTTGTAAAATATCTAGAAAATAGGAAAGACCCTGTTAGCTAAATAATCCAAAGTTCTTTAGTATTTTTGTTATTATTTTTTTAAATAGTGCTCGATACAAAGGTAGAGCATAAATATAATTATTTATTTAAAAATATGATTTCATCACGACATAAGAGTTCTCATGTTTCAAAACAAGAACTGAAATCTTCAATATAAAAACACATAAACCTAACTATCCTCTCCGTCCTATCATATCGCAAATTCCAACTCCTGTATATCATCTAACAAAATACATCAACCAACTTATTACTCCCTATCTTCCTAGTAAATATAGTGTTAAGTCAACATTAGAAGTAATCCAAATCCTAAAAAGTGAAAAACCTGACAATGAAATCATGGCTTCACTTGATGTTGAAAACTTATTTACCAATGTCCCTGTTAGTGAAACTATTGACATAATCATAAGAAATATATACAGTAACTCATCTTTACCCCCACT
>CAHIKZ030003722.1:4737500-4752500 GCA_903632075.3 Acanthosepion pharaonis
ATTCAAGTCAACCTTCACATGGTACGCTTGATCATAGAATAAGTCGCCACTGATGTCGCGATGATAAATTCCGATCAGCCGAAGACATTTGATAGGTTCGACCATATATTTCTCGGAGCTGTAGTCGAGTCGACCAGCTTCGGTTCGTAATTTCAATGCTGGATCCGACTCTTATATCGGTCTCCGAGTTATGCTATCATAAGGATAAATATATATTTATTATTAATAGCTCTATTATTATACATCAATCACTATTTTATTTGCAGCAGCACTCACTGGGCTATATATATATATATGGGATATATATATATATATATATATATATATATATATATATATATATATATTATATATATATATTATATATATATATATATATATATATATATATATATATATATATATATATATATATATATATATATATATATATATATATATATATATATATATATATATATATACATATATATGTATACATACATATATATACATATAAATATACATACACATATGTATATACATACATACATATATATATATATATACATATATATACATACACATATATATATACATACGCATACATATATATATATATATATACATATATATATACACACACATATATATATATATTGATATATATATATGTACGATATATATATATGTATATATATATATATATATATATATATATATATATATATATATATATATATATATATGATTAAAACGATAATTTCAACGAGAACAATTTCTTTGTTTGCACACTTCAACCAACCGTTATTTAACAGCGGCCAAGTAAGACGCAGTTCGTAATTAATATATATATGTTCAAAATAATATCATACTTAGAATTAACCAGAGATGTGGGTTTACTCAGTGAATATATTTTCTAAATGGTGCTCTCTAAACAACAACCACAACAGTAACAACTTTCCTCGGGAGATTGAGTCCCGTTTCTTTGTTTCTCTGGTTCAACATACACACAGGCTTGTCCGAAAATTCCGAACTATGTATGTGTGTGTATTTGTACGTATATGAGTGTCGGTGTCGAAGTATATATGTGTCCATGTACGTATATACTATTGTCTTGTCTATCGTTTAAACAGTAAAAAATAACGAACGGATGTCTTGCTTGTAAATTTATTGATAATATATGCAACGATTTTCATTCTATCTACATTTTTGTTTTCTGTCACAGAACGCTGAATCTACGACCTTTCTCTAACGGATGTTAAATGTAACATGTTACACCGTTTTTGATACGATCGATGGATGCAGCGTACTCTTTCGATCAGAAGAATGCCAAATAGGAATCGGTTATATTAGCTGAGAATTAAATAATGAACAAACAACTAATTTGTGGTTGCTACAACAATACGTTCAAAGATAGAGAGTGTTTGAATTTCTCTTCCTTTACTGCAATAACAAGGCTCAAAGCGTGGATCGTGACGGAGTATTCCAAGAATAGACAAGTAGATGCGCCGGATGTGACCTATATCGAAGCGGAAGCGAAATCCGTTCAGAATAGAGTTCTTCGTTCCAAATTTCATTATATCATACCATGGCTGTTAGGTACCTCCAACAACACGTTTTCATAAATGAAAAGAAACATACCAAAATATTAGAAGAAATTAACTGAATGAAACCGAATCAATGTTGTCTCTGATAATCCGACAATAAATCACTTCGACAACAGTCAGCTGATGGGGCGTGTAGAAATCTTAAGAAACTGGTATTTCTCTACATACATATTTCGTAAAATAAAATTGCATGGTTTGAAATATGGCGAGTATTTACATATGCCGACACTATTAGGTTAAGGCCTAAATAATTTTTTGGGAAGAAATTTTTATGACGAACTTATGGTCCTGAATAATAACTATTTAAATGTATCATAAGTATTTTTTGTTTGGTTGATTTGTTTAGCGGCACATCAACTCATTTATGGGTTATTTAACGTTGAAATCTAAATATTTTGAACACAATTTTGTGGATTCAGCAATTTAAACTGTTTCTTATTATTGTCATTTCAGCGAATCTTTCTAAAAAAAAAAGTGTTGGCTGACATAGGTCTCTTTAACAGACAGTTTACCCTTAAGATATGTTTAGGTAAAACCTAGCTAGGTTAGCCTGGCTCCTTAGGCTTTATTCTAGTTTATCGCTCTACTTAGCGTACTGAGCACTCTTCGTTTTAGTCTTTCTATTGTTTGTTTTTATTTTCCTTTAAGGACTTAAATCACTTGGCGATTTGTTTCATCTTGTTCTGATGTCTTTATTTCTTTTTTTTTTTATTTCCAATTTTTTCCTCGGGTACCGAATTTTCCTGACATATCTGCGAGTTGAGCTATCCGAGGTTTTCCAAACGAGTACTACTATTAATATAATTTTAGCTCTAAGACGCCCGATTTGAGCACTTTTTAAAGTTAACCGTTAAGGAATAAGTAGACGTTGGTTATTATTTTACATAATATATATATATATATATATATATATATATATATATATATATATATATAATATTTCGTCTTATCCAAAACATACAGGATATATTCATATGAAATTTCCTTTCATTACTGTCAAACTCTCATCATAATGCAAGCAGAAATGCCGCTTGTAGCTGCTTGGTTCTTACTTAAAAGAACAATACTTCCTTCCACTTCTTATGTTATCTAAAACATTTTATCGAGAAGACAATCCTAATGAATTATTTTCCACCAATGCAGTTCCCTTCCTACAGCATACTGCCAATAATATTCCCTTTCTTTTAATACTCATTCCTGTCATGAATAGATTATGACTTTGACTTTCAACGTAGGGGCAACTATTAAATGAAGCCGAAAACAAGATTTTTTGTAGACCATTTTCTGAGTAATGACTCGTTTTTATATATATATTTAAAAGATCCTTAATATGTATAATTTTAAAAAATAATATATATATATATATATATATATATATATATTGGTTTTTTTTAAAATTATACATATTAGGATCTTTAAAAAATAATAATAATAATAATAATATATATATATATATATATTATTATTATTATTATTATTATTATTAATTTTAAAAGATCCTTAATATGTATAATATAAACTCCTCTTTCCATTTTTTAGACGTATACATATGTATAGATATCGAATGCTTTTAGACATTTCGAAATATGACCACTTCCCTTTCATTGATAACTTATACTCGTCAAGCGAGGGTAATATGAATTAGAAATGTTATGCATGTTTTTATTCGATTACACCCAATAAAAGACAGTAAAGCTACCTAGACTGGGTGTGAAAGAATTACAAATAGAAACATTACTTGTGAGTGGAAAGAGAAAAAGAGTAATTAGGACAGCAGATAGCGATTAACATTGAATTTATTTTTTGAAGATTAAAAGAGTTCCACGGGTGAGAAATGAAACTCTTTGCAATTTATGGTTATATCTGTCCTCAACTGTACACAAATGAGATTTCGACGCCACTCGAGTACGACGCTTAAATTAAGAATGTCTAGGTACTATTGTGAAAAGTTAATCCGAAAAATTATCATGAAAGTATATATAGAATCTGGCTTAAAAGCAGACCAATCGGGAGTTATTTTAGCTGGCTCCTGCTGAGGGCTCTCGATTACGCCTTCGTTTTGTTCAAGAGTTTGAGAGTCTCTAAGTCTTTACATATTCTCAGCATTGGAAGCTCTCACAGATGCCATTTGATCTGGGTTTACATTTACAACGGACTTTCTTTTCCTAGCTGCAGCCTTGATTGCGATCTTGGCCTCTGTTGACGGAGATATCTTTTAGCGAGGCATACTTCTGCTGTATGAGATAGGCAATAATAAACTAGAGAGGAACTCAAAATTAATCGTCGCATTTGTCTTTAAGTTTACCTTTTAAAAGTTTAACGATAATTCTTCTGCCACTACTTAATTTAAAGACAATTTGATGTACGTAGGTCCTTACTTTCCATACAAACAATTTTATTTATTTTCAAGTTATAAAAAATGTTATCGTACAATAATTTCGTTGTAAAAAATATCGCCGAAAACTATGGCAGTGATGAAAACTTGGAAACTAGATTTTCAGGATTGCGGGTCCTGATTCGGTTCAGAATATTTTTAAATTGCTCACGGAGAATTCTTTTTGCGAGACATGCAGCTGCCGTATGTGATAGACAACAGTAAACTATAGAAGAACTAGGAATTGATCGCTGCATTTGATTATTGTATTAATAATTCAGCTCGCCTTTTAAAAGTTCAATGATAATTCTTCTGCCGCCACATATTTCAAATATTCCTAAGTTAATTCCAATGTAGAAAAATTCTTGTCGTACAAAAAAAAAAAAATCGACGCAAAAAGTCACGTAAAAATATCACCGAAATCGCAGTTTATGAAAACTTGAGACTACAAATTTCAGCATTCCGTGTTCGAATCCGGCCCGAGATGTGCACACGGAGTCAGCCTGATTTCAAAATAGTATATGTTGGGCTTCGGCCTCTATGAGTAAAATTGAAAAAGTGTGACGCACTGATATTCGCATTTATTTATATCGATGGATAAAGATAGAAGACAAACTTATGTTAGCCAATGAGTTTCATCCTCTGATGGGTTTTATCAAGGGAAATGTAAGGGTTTTTGCAAGAATTCTTTTTAGACAAAAGTAGAAATCTTGGTAATTTTTCAAGATATAAACTTTGCAAAACGCTCATAAATATTCATCCGGCAGTCTGAAATGTCTAGGCACATTATGGAGAATGTTAAGTGACGTAATTTAATAAACGAAAGTGAATAAATCATGTTGTTTTGATCATTTGGAATATAATATACATACATTCATTCATATATATATATATATATATATATATATATATATATATATATATATATATATATATATATATATATATATATATATATATATATATATATATATATATATATATATATATATATATATATATATATATATATATATATATATATATATATATATATATATATATATATATATATATATATATATATATATATATATATATATATATATATATATGTGTGTGTGTGTGTGTGTGTGTTGTGTGTGTGTGTGTGTGTAATTTGCAGTCAGTATTGTTTTGCTGTATCACAGCTTCCCAGTGCGACTTGATCGACGTCAGAAAATCTGAAGTCAGGATCGAAACCCGACCACTTAGTGTATATATATATATGTGTGTGTGTGTGAGTGTAATTTGTCTGACGATCGCAAGTGAGTGAAACACAGGGCTGCAAACTCAATATATATATATATATATATATATATATATATATATATATATATATATATATATATATATATATATATATGGATTTAGGGAACATTGCTAATGGATTAAATATTGTGTTAAAAAAATTCGATCAACCCAGATTATGGGTTATTTCTCCAAAAGTTTCCGCATTTTTCCAAAATCATACTTGAACCACAGTTGGACTCTGATTATCATACAAATACGAATGTTCTTGAGTAGGTATCTCCAACAGGAATTGCTTAGACGCCCTAGAAGGCACGTTTGATCGATGTAGCCGGACCTTACTATGTATACGCAGGAATAACTGTGTTAATGCCCAATGAGAGCTGTAATCCAAGTAGAAGTTAGATAGCCCTAGTCTTTGTATAGACATATCTATAGAAAACTCATATCATAACTAATTCCAAGGATTTAGGTCGGTTGTCATTGGACAGGTTTATTCAGTTCAGTGATTTGGATTCAAAAATCCATATTGCTGATTACAAGAGGGTTTTACAACCAATATTTTGCGTGAATGTATTTTCTATTACTCAATGTAGTCTTGCTACCGATGAAAAATCCAGACTTGCATAGAAATAGAAATTTTTCAGCCTAAAATTGAACACGCTTACCGTATCCATCTTCAGAGACCTTATGATTTTTAACGAAGTACTTTAGAACATTCACTTGCTGAATTACATCACTTTTTTGCGTTTGCGTGAACATTTATTTTAATTTCTATATAATATTAAAGCCCTAATATTATTTATATGTTTGTATGTTTATCTGTTTTCTAGAATCTATCTCCTCATTGCGTTTGATGTAAGTAATATTGGATTATATGTGTAATTAATAATAACATTGATAATATTTGTTGTGATATGGGGTCTGGCATGAAACAACACTTAACTCGTCAGAGACAGTGGCGATAGTAGTATTCAGTACTCAGCTAGACAAGACACTGCAGTAGTATTATCGTCTTTTACGTCAAAACAATTACCTATTCGCCTATTTAGCAGAAGTAGATAGGTCCGTCTATTTAATAGGAATAGATACGTTCGCCTATTTAACAGTAGTAGATAAGTTTGACTATTTTATAGGATTTGGTAGGTTCGCCTATTTAATATAAGGAGATAGGTACGCCTATTTTATAGGAGTAGATAGGTTCGCCTATTTTATAGGAGTAAATAGATTTGCCTATTTTATAGGAATAGATAGATTCTTCTATTTAATACGAGTAGATAGGTTCGCCTATTTAACAGGAGTAGATAAGTTCGTCTATTTAATAGGACTACTTATCATGAATAGATCAGTCTATCCATGATAGTAAGGAGGGTAACTTACTATTATCCCAACAATATTGCTACCTCATCATTTTGCATCATAAACTACTTTTAAATGGAACCCACCGGGTTTATGGGTGGGCTAGTATTTTATTGAATTTCAGAATTCATCACACCAGTGCCGCTAGTGATCTTTCAACTCCAGACTATAACATCTCCACCGAAAAATTAACTGTTCATATAAAATACTTTTCTTTTTACGTCTCATCCTGACGACGACCCAGTGTTTGAATGCCTTGAAGTTTAAATAATTACTAATATACGCTGTCTAAAAATAATTAACCTTATATTCCTATCGTTAAACATGGCCTGATTTTAGAAATAGTTTTATGCGTTGTTGCTAACTACATAAGCGACTGCTGTTCGGGTATGCTTCATTGATGTGCTAGAAACATTACCGACACCCACTTCTTTGACGTCATTAGCAGTATCTCAGCTAATTTTCACGGTTGCTTATCAGAAAATCTCCTTATCAAACGAAACGACCATCGCGTCAGTCGCATACTTGATCAATTCCTATCTACACTTCTCTCTCCATTTCTCCAAATCAAGTGAGACTGCATAATATTTGGCAACCAGTCATCTCTGCTTGAATATCATTTCTCTGTTTCAAATGCATTTCTTTTCATAATCAACTTTTAGTTGATTGCTATCTGGAGAGCCAGGTAGATATATCATAAATTTTGTTTCTCTGAAATATTTCTTTGGCAAGGTGAGCAATAAATCTCGTATTATGCAATATTTCGCTTAAAACCGCATTTTTTTTATCGTTCAATACAGGTCTATTTAATAAAAGAAACTTACAATAATTCCTTGTATTTATTTTGATAATATCATAAACATTTAAGAAAAATTATAATTTTAATATCTATCCTCACAGCCAAAACATATTAATCGTGTAAATATCTAGGGAATATTTTAACAGCGGACGGAAAGTGTGACATTGAAATCCGAAGGCGCGTTAGTATATGCCTCCCAAATTCCAAGGAAAGTAAGAAGAAACTTGAAAATTCTTTTAGTGACAAAGTAAAGAGTACTTAAATGTTACGTAATATTAGTCCAACTATATAGCAGCAAATCTTGGACAATCTTTTCACAGATGAAGATGAGATTTGAAGCAAAAGAAATGTGGTTTTACAGAGGGTGCAGAATATACCATTAGCCTAACATATGAGCAAAGACGATGTCTTAGAGAATATGGATACAAACTGGACACATTTAACGTCAGAAGCAGTCGGTTGAGATTTCTAGGAAACTTAACGTGCAAAAGGGGGCTTGTAAAATTTGAAACTCATGGGATAGATTGAAGGCAAGAGGTAAAGAGGAGACTAATTCATAACCTACTTGGCGAGCATTAGTAAATGGATGATAGAATAGTATTTAGGAGAAATTAAAAAAAAAAAGACAGAATATATTAAGAGCTACAACGGAGAGCCATAACCGCCGACGTGCTGCAGGGACGCACACGTAGAAGAAGATGAATCCCAACGCCCGAACTCTTTTGAATTCGTTGTCCTTTTATTAGACTGGTTACCAACCAATTCTAGCGAGATCGCAATTTTACAAGCCTAACTTAGATGTGGTAAAAGGCCGAAAGTATGGAGTACCCAGAGAGGATCAATCTCACTACTCAGTCGTAATTTCTTCTAACGAGACAGGCTTGGTAACCATTACACCACCTCGAGTTGCCGAAATCTGGAGAGATAATTGTGAGATTAGCGCACATTCACGAGATCTTCGTAGGGAATCCTTAATCTATTGAGCAGAATTATCCTCTTTGTTTCAATTATCAAATGTCTTTCGGCTCCTATTCCTCATTCTGCTAAAAAACAAAAACAAAAAAAACAAAAAACATAGCCATTGCTACTATCATAACCACAGTGTAAAAATAGTTTAATGAAAGTAGATAAACAGTTAGCTGCAATTCACCTCCTAATGAAGTCTTATTAAAAAGAATATATATTTTACGTCTATTCATTGAATACATATTTTTTTCTAAAACTCTTCGCAAATACGACTCTTGTAGATAATAAAATAACTGATTTTTTTTTATTAGGCCCAAACAAGTAATTCCTGCTTTCAACTTTTAAGCAATGACGACGAATTATTTTATGCTTCATTGTTTTAGCAGTGTACACCATTGCTTTTAAACATCTTATCATTGAGCTGAAGTTGACAGATGGAGTCAATTATCAAAACTGAAGTGCGTAATTGAAGAAGTGAAAGACAGAAATGAAAGAAATGGATAATGGTACATTTCCAATTAGAATTAACTGATAAAAGCCTGTGTATTTATCGGCCCGGTTTGTATGACGAGGACAATGATATAAAATCTGCCTGTTCGCTCGTTAGATTTATAGAATAATCACATATATATATATATATATATATATATATATATATATATATATATATATATATATATACCGCACACATTTAATGAAGCCAAAAAAAAAAAATGAAGAAATAATTGAATACATGTTCTAATAATTTATTTTCTTTCATTTCATTAAAGCCGGACATATCAATGAAGCTGTCAACGTATTTGTCAATAATAGCGTCGATGCAGCGATGCAAAAACGAGTTGATGTCGTGAAAGGCAAAACGACAAAAAAGAGAGGAAAATAAGGGTCTCTGGAAGAACAAATGGAAAGAGGTTAACCATTACGCAGTTGGAATATTGACACTGGAATCCTGGCAGACACAGAAGTGGAAGTTATGAAAAATAATTTAAAGATCTCTTTTCGAGGCAGAGGATTTAATCATTTCTATAGCAAAAACAATTATGACAACAACTGAGACAATTTTTTATTTATTAAATCGTGGCAGTTTTCATTGTGTAAACAAAACTAAAGGCTCTTGATTTGCAGCGTGATACACACACACACACACACACACACACATACATATATATATATATATATATATATATATATATATATATATATATATATATATTTCTCAATGTATGATTGACACTTGTATATTTTTTGTTCTTAGTTTCTTCCGACATGTTACTTTTTAGAA
This sequence comes from Acanthosepion pharaonis, assembly GCA_903632075.3. Lineage (NCBI taxonomy): Eukaryota > Metazoa > Mollusca > Cephalopoda > Sepiida > Sepiidae > Acanthosepion > Acanthosepion pharaonis. Next base: position 4,747,139 of record CAHIKZ030003722.1, read on the forward strand.
ATTGAGCACAAAATTTTAATTCAATCGATCGCGTATTTAATAGGGGTAGATAGGTTTGCCTATTTAATAGGAGTAGATAGGCTCGCCTGTTTAATAGGAGTATATAGCTACGCCTATTTTATAGGAACAGATAGGTTCGCCTATTTTATAAGAAAAGTAGGTTCGCCTATGTAATACGAGTAGATAGATTCGCCTATTTAACAGGTGTAGATGACTTTGCCCATTTTATAGGATTTGGTAGGTTCGCCTCTTTAATAGAAGGAGATAGGTACGCATATTTTATAGGAGTAGATATATTTGTCTATTTTATAAGAGTAGATAGGTTCGCCTATTTAATAGGAGTAGATAGGTTCGCCTATTCAACAGGAGTAGATAGGTTCGCCTATTTAACAGGAGTAGTTAGGTTCACCTATTTAACAGGAATAGATAGGTTTTCCTATTTAACAGAAATAGATAGATTCGCCTATTTAATATGAGTAGATAGGTTCGCCTATTTAACAGGAATAGATAGATTCGTCTATTTAACAGGAGTAGGTAGGATCGCCTATTTAACAGGAATAGATAAGTTCGTCTATTTAATAGGAGTAGATAAGATGCCTATTTAACAGGAGTAGATAGGTTAGTCGATTTAACAGGAGTAGATAGGTTCGTCTATTTAATAGGAATAGATAAGATCGCCTATTTAACAGGAATAGATAAGATCGCCTATTTAACAGGAATAGATAGGTTCGCCTATTTAACAGTAGATAGATAGATTCGCCTAATATATTAGGAGTAGATAGGTTCGCCTATTTAGCAGGAGTAGATAGGTTCGTCTATTTAACAGGAGTAGATAAGATCGCCTATTGTCCATTTCATACTCTTCCCCGATCTTTTCGACAGGGGTAGTGGTTTATCCCTTCTTTAGAGTTTAGAACTGCGCCTCCGGTTCCTTCTAAAGTCTATTTCAATTCTCTCCTCCTAACGTCTACGTCTAAACTCTGGAATTTCATTTACTATTTATTTTTGCCTCAGTATGAGTAGATAGGTTCGTCTATTTAACAGGAGTAGATAGGTTCGTCTATCGCCCGGTTCACACCCGTCCCCTGTCTTTTGAACAGGAGTAGAAATCTGTCCTTTTTTTTTCCTTTTTTCCTGTTTGTGTTTAATGTTCTTTCTAAAGTCTCCACATTCTCTTTCACTTCCTGTCTCATCTTGCATCTTTGTAGCAGTTCCGCTTTGGTTGAGATTAATTCCTTAAAAATGAAAAGACTTAAACGAAGTCCGGCAAACAGTCGCTCGTAATATTTTTCCTTTATTTCCTTTCGTATTGACATTAATTTTTTAACTATTTTTCGCCTAGGCCAAAGAGATACGCATATTAGAAGGATACTGAAAGAGATAATTGTGACGGCGGAAATCAGTGATTGCCAATCGCCTTTCCTTTTAGTGTGCCACGGGATCCTCTTAAGTGTGCCGCGAAATACTGTCACAGCGTACATATAAATGTATTTGCGGAAGTAGTAATGGCACAGTGTTAGTGTAATGACAAAAGTACGCAGGTATAAGCTTTAAGAAAGCTTTATTCAACAGAGAATACAAGGTTCGCGTATAGTGTCCTTTTATAGACCCACTAAACAGAAATGGCTCTCTCAAAAGGGAGAGGGACAAAACAAGGAGAGAACACTTTGATTATTCATAAAATATTTGAATAAATGAATAGTTATTAAACTTTTTATGCCACATTATCTAAAATAGTTTTATCAGTTTTATTTCAATTTTCTACTTCTTATTTATGCGAATTACGCTTTCCAACAGTAAATAGCATCGAAAATAGGAAGCGAGAAAGAGTATGATCAACTGAAGAAGTAATGAGGATCTGCTTATCGCACATTCGATCAAACATTGAAGAAATGGCAAAAAAACAACAAAAAAACACAAACACAAGGCACATTTTAGAGTAAATCTGTTGCACAAATAGTTGAATGGAAACAGTAAAATGAGATAAGTGTATATTTGTTTGTTTTTATTTTGTTTTCTTTTTAAATCTATGGTTTTATTTCATAACATTTAAAAGAATAACCTTTAAAAATGTTACTAAGTGTGCCGTGATATTTTCATTTGTTTCTAGGTGTGCCGTTGCTTAAAAAGGTTAAGAAACACTGTCGTAAAGAGACCAGGAAGTTGTGTCTATTATTTGGTTATGCATCATTGATATCTGTTGAGCAGACTTAAAATTTATGACTTTGGTGATCTCGGCAATCTTTGAAATAGACTCTCAATGGAACTTCTTTCATAACAATAAAATACAATGGAAATGAATATGATTCATTTGACTGGACGTGGCATGACGGTTCTTAGGCCTAAAATACTGAACAGGTGGGACTAAAGAATATATCTCATCAGTAAATTTTACCCGGTAGAGATAGAGTAGTGATTTGTGACAACCCCGGTAAAAAGGGATTCAGGGTGTAAAATAATCGTCCACAAGGCAACGCAGACGCTTATGAACTCTAGAGAAGAATCAGTTTGAGGGAAACTCCCTCCTTTGCAAAAGAAATCAAAGCGAATGAAGAATAATGAACGGTGTGTATGTGGTTGCATAGCAGGGTCTGTCTATTAAGGTTTGAATTGGTTAAATTAAGAAATGTACCTAGATTCCACATTTCCCATTGTTGTGGTAGGATCCACCTAATTTGTATAGTGGAGTACCGACCATATAAATATGGTTGGTACCGGGAAGAGAGGGAGGAATCAAGAGATTCAACCAGAGACTCTGCCCGACTGCGACTCAGTCAACACATTCTCCAGGAACGGTCTTACCAGGAATATACAAAAGACTATATGTAAATATTGTGTACACTTTCTTGTTTCAATACATTTTGTTCTAAGTACATTTTGTGTTGCATTATTATTCCATGTATAAGTCAAGTTTCAACACCCATAATGTGGCTGATTTTTTTTTCAATTTTCCAATTCTCCTTTCTTAATATAAGTTTTGTTTTTATTATAGAATTGAGAAAATGATTTTAATCGTTTCTTTTTTTTATTTTTCCTCTTTATATGACAGTCCTTCCCAGGGTATAGACGATCACGGCTCTCAACTATTCTCCATTTTTTATTATTCTTAATAAATTTTGTCTTTTCGTTATTTCTCCTAAACCTTGTTCTGTCATTCCTTTACTTAAGCTCGTAAAATATGTTATGTGCCTTTTTCCTCTATCCCTCTTGCCATCAATTTGTCCTGTCAGTATCAGATTTTATGTTGGTCAATCATAGTAAGCGTCGCATTGTTGGTACCCAAGAGATTTTAGAGATTATACGATCTGGTATTTTGCATTATCTGCACTTCTCCCTCATTTCATGTTTGGAAGTTAGCAAAACAGACAATATGCATTCCATAGGAGACACACACTTCATTTTTCTAGGATATATAATAAGGAAAAGGAAAGCTAAAGTTGTAATGGTGGCAAACGAAGAAAGCTGAAGCAGCAACAGCCGACTATTCGTATTTGTGCAAATGGATGGCGGAAAAGCGAAGTTTTATGAGATGTTAAAAATTTCAAAATCACTTGGATAAAAAAAAGAAAGGTATTGCTAACTATAGGAACAATGAGTTATCCACTTAAGTTTGTCTAAATGGGCGGAGAAATAGCGAATCGAAGAGATACAAAAGCGACAAATAATGCTTTATCATACAAAAGGATATTCCTTATCGCCAACGTTATGAAGGCACACAGCAGACAAAATTAGTAGTTGTCTATTAGATGTCAAAACCTCGTTTGATAAACTTATTAGAGGTCAGTACATTTTTATTAGCATCCTAGGTATGACGATAAACTACATCCGGCAGCAAGGCCTCTGATCATGAGATTGGAGCGTGGAACTAACTCCACAGGTACAACCAAACCAAGAGTGGTAGGACATTTTATGGTCCCAGGTATGTGCAAATAATGAGGCCCCAAACAAAAATCATCAGTACGTTTTTATAATAAAATGAGCAGCAATATATTTTGTGATCCACACACACACACACACACACACATATATATATATATATATATATATATGAACATTTCATTGACAAGGTGCTTTTATTTAGTTTTTTATACAATTTATCATGCGATCTCATTTTTTTTTCTTTTCAGATGATAAATTATATAAAAAAAAATGGCCAAATGTTATTTGTTTTTTTTTTTTTATCCAAGCGCTTTCGGCTATACATTTATACATACATGCAAAAAACTATTTCTTATTTAACAGTTAAAATAGTTAATCCTTGAAAATGGCTAAATATATAGCAATCCTATATAGTAAATATATATATATATATATCACGGCATGCTGGGTAATGTATAGCAGCTCGGATTGAGGAATTGGAGAGCCGAGTTGGCATTCCAGAAGAATCCATTACTTTCAATTACGTGCTAATATCCTTGGAAAAGTTATGAATCCTTTTCTTCTCCCCACCCCCAAGCTATGGATAACAACAAACCCTTGGATAGCAACTGGTTTACAGCAGAAAGAAATAGCAAACTGCTGTGGAAAAAAAAAATCTGCCTCATCAGTCATCTATCGAAAGATACCTGATCGCCTAAACGTGTATTACGCATGGCATATAACTGACTGGTATATCACGGATTAAAAAGTTTTAACGTCAAAAGAAACCATCTTTGATTTTATTTAAATCGTCCTTACGCCTATTTTGTTTCTTGCATAACTTTATCTCATTTATTAAAGCAAGCATTTTTCGACATCGAAAGTTAAAAAAAAAAATAGGTTAAAAAATGTCACTTCCGATAGTACTTTAGTCTCACTAGTTCATTTTTTATAAAGATGCTCAAAGAATCGGATTAGATCCTGATGAGAAAAACGGTTGTCTCGCTAGACTTCCTCCTGGCGCGTCGTCCATATCACCATTCGAGCCGTGGATAGCAGCGTCAGAAACGCCATCCGTTTCACCCTGGAATACGGGGGCGACACATTGTCACACGCGGATGTGCGATCAATGGACACAAGCTTTTCGGGAACTAGACGAGCCCGTCAGCTCGCCGACATGGTCCCATAAGGGACGGACTCGGGGGCAATGGTAGAAGGCATGAGAATCCGTTTCCGCTGTTGGTTCATGAATGTTGAATGTTTCTTTTGTAAACTTATCATTAGCTTTGCCAATATGATATCAATCTTTCAACGAAATACATTATTTCGTCACTTGTCTTTCAAAGTAGAAAGAAAGGTTGACGTCACTCAATCTTTCCTTAGCTAAATTTTCTTTCACTTTGCTTTATATTAATAATACTATGGATATAATAATCGGGGCAATTTCGTTTTTTAGAATTTCTTATTGTAAATGTGGTATTTCGGCGTCCGTGTGTGGCAGTGT
>CAHIKZ030003722.1:4760000-4762769 GCA_903632075.3 Acanthosepion pharaonis
GAGTAAATAATCCATTTTAAAAAAAAATCATCGATTAATAATTCATTTTTTGTTCCATCGTGATCGTTCTCAACTCCTAAATTTAACACTGGAATTCGCAGAGAAACGTCGAAGATATAAACCTCTAAGTATGGAACCATCGAAAACCTTAAGCCAGAAAACAGTAATAAGATCAGGGTAGTAGTTTCCATTAATTTTATCTTATGTAAAAAGGGTTGGATTCTGAAAAGCTATACCATAATCTTAGAATTTCAGAAAACATTAGCGCATCAATAACATGAATATTGGGCGTATCGATTTGCTTTGATGTTTTCAAAATTATCTCATATATGGTCATGGCTGACGTTAGACTCGAGGGGAGCAGCAAAGCTTTCTTGGCCTCACGTTTTCAAATGGATTGAAACAGAGCGACTACATCAAATCAATAGCTGCATCTACTGCAAGGAAAATTAGGTCACTGTATCGCGCCAAAAAAAAACTTGTCTCGTCGGAGTCCATTTTGCACATTTACAAATCAACCATCCATGCATTGATTACTGCTGCAATATCTGGTTTGCCGCTCCTGCTATTCATCTCGACGTTCTTGACAAAAGTCAAAGAGAGATGTGTAATGGAATCGAACCTGGCATGGCATCTCGACTTCAGTCCCTTTCTCATCAACGTGACGTGGATTCCCTCTTTCTTTTCTACAAATATTTCCATGCCAACCGCTCTGACGTGCTATTTTCACTGGTGCTTTGACTACATGAATTTAAGCGTACGAATAGTTTAGCTTCTCGGTACCACCCGTTTATTCTCGAAACAGTTACATATAACCGTCTCTTCCACTCTACCGGCTTCTTCTCTCGCACTTCCCAACAGTGGAACTTCCTTCCTCTTAATTGCTTCTCTGACAACTTAAATGTAATCTCAATCGACATCTTCTGATGCCTTGATCCTCGTTCTACTTTTTAATTCTTTCTATACCCAATATTTTCGCTTAGTTTAATTATTTGTAACCCCTTGCGTGCTAGCGGAACCCCCACTTTGTTTGGGGGTGAATTTTTATTAAAAAATAGATTTTTTTTGTTTGAGTAAGTTCTCCCGTTTAGAAATATGCTTTCAAGATATGAAAAACATTTTCATGAAAAATGCTGATTTAGTCATTATTTACTGCATATGGTTCGATATCCCTCAAAAGGATTTACTTTTAGTGCAGCAATACATCACCATGCTTGCGGTTCCCACATGGTCATCGCCAAAACACTTGAAGAATACCGGGAAGAGCGTCATGACATCATCGGAGCCTGGGCTAACATTGGTCGATAATATTTGCTCATAAGTACTTCCAGGTCCTTTATATTCTATCATTAATTTCTCCTCGTTGGTAACATCATCATGATCCAAATCATCGTCATCGCCAATCACTTTCTCCCCTCCTACACCTTCTCGTCTTCATCATCAATCTTTGCCGCCTTCTTTTCATCATACTCATCATTCTCCTCCTACTTATCTTTTCTCCTTCCCTCCTCCCTCGTCATCCTCATCAAAAACGGCCAGTATTGCACATGTCTTTGACAAGTCATGTCTTTTCTCTCTCTCTCTCTCCCTATATATATATATATATATATATATATATATATATATATATATATATATATATATATGTATATATATTTTTTGAACAATAAAAATTTTTTAAATTATTAAAAATTAAAATCTTTAGACACACTGGGTTGTAAATTCATATTCTTTCGTTTTTTAATATTATTTCATTTAGATTCCTCACACACACACACACACACACACACACACATATATATATATATATATATATATATATATATATATATATATATATATATATATATATATATATATAATGTATATTTTAGCGGCAACCTTTCTTTCAAACATCTTTCTTTTGAATATGGCCGTCAAGAAAGATTGAATTAATTTTTTATTAAGTTTTTCTAACATCCTAACATTATTCTGTTTTGTAGGATTTAAAGAATAATAAAATAGCCAGATTGAATACATTAGAGAAACCTTAAGAGGTTTAAACAAAAGCTTATATGAATACAAAAATGATATTAAAAAAAAATGACATTGTTGTTCGCCGTAATTTTGATATAAGGAAAGCTACTTTCATTAAAAACAAAATTCCACTAACACGACAATGTCTCGAAAGTACCTTAATCTCTAGGTCAGCGACGGTAAATTTACGTCCAGTCTCTTACAATACATGACAATTATTGGTAGGTCTGTTGTCGCAATGTGTGTTAGTCAGGGACAAAGGTGTCTGAGAGAAAATGAAAAAGAAGAAGAATGCAGACGAATCTGACTTGAATTAAAAAAATATTCTTAAAAAAAATTCTTTCAAAAATATTTTTTGCAATTTGACATATATACAGCGTGTCCCGAAGTAATTTTTAGATATTAATAGTTAATAATACATTACCGTTATGTGATAACTCATATGAATGGAAATATGCAAAACAGATGGATTGGAAGAAGAGGGATATTTGAATACCCACTTAGATCACCAGATTTGACACACTTGGATTTCTTTTTGTCGGAGTTTCTAAAAGACAAGGTTTACAGCGGGAAATCTGAAGCAATTGCGGAAATGAGAATAGCAATTGATAAAGAATCTGCTCAAATACCAGAGGAAATGATATTGGGCGTTTGTAGGTTTATTTCTTCAAGATATAAAAAGTGTATTGAACAGAACGGCTACCAGTTTGAGCAACTGATGTGAACTCATCATTATATGAACATTCTGCCATT
>CAHIKZ030003723.1:5000-37500 GCA_903632075.3 Acanthosepion pharaonis
AAAACATACGTATAATATTTGTTGCGTTCTTTTTCGGCGTTGTCTCATTCCATCTAATTGTCACACACGGCATCACTTTGGGTTGATTAATACTTTCGGCTTTCTATAAATACCTAGATGTATCCAACGGAATCTTGCCTTCCATAATGACAACACATTCTTCTTGATAATGACTAAAATATTTGAAAGTATTTGAACAAATCAAACAGAACAAATATGTAATATGGATAGATTATACACAATTTCAATCCCCATATGCAACATCTTATTCGAAAATTGAAAAAGAAATACAATAAAAATTCATGCAGGAACACCCTTCAGGTGAATTTAATAAAACCTGTTTGTCTACATTATTCACACTATTCGGACTATAAAAAAACATATAGTAATTCAAATAAACAGTAACGTTTACAGAAATAGGAAATAAAGTCGTATAATAATTTCTTTCCAAAATTACATCTGCAGCCAAACAATATCTGTCTATATTTCTGAGATGAGGTATTATGTACATTATTTACAGTATTCGAAATATTGTTCTCGTCTTTGTCGTCATATTTATTACAACGTTTCGGCCTTCTTCAGGTGTATTCGAGGCCTCAGGGGAAAATGCTCGTCAGAGCAGTTGTTGTGAAAATATTTGTACAAAAGACAGAGGGAAGCCACGTCACGTCGGTGAGAAAGTGACTGAAGACGAGTTGCCTGGTCAGGATCGATAATATCACAGACCCTATTTTGGATTTTTGTCAAATATCGCGAGATGTAAAGCAGGAGCACCTGACCAGATATGGCAGCAGTATCCAATGCACGGACGAATGATAGATTTGTAAATGTACAAGATAGATTCTGATGAGAAAAAAATTATGACACGATACACTGACCCAACTTTCCTTGCAGTAGATGTAGCTATTGATTCGATATAATCATTCCACTTCAAATCAGTGGAAAATGTGAGGCCAAGAAGGCGCAGTGTGTTGCTCTCCTGGAAGCTAACATCTGGCATTTTGATGGCAGAAAGAAATGGTTACCGATGGTGGTTAAATATAAGCAATTTTATTTTGGAGGCGATAGAATTTACAATCATTTTTCGCCCAGTTAACCACCGGTAGGAGGTCCTTTTAAAAATTCCTTGTCCTTGTAACGGCATTCACCCGAGGTGGGTTGAGCCGGCTCCAATATTGGAGTTTCATGGGAATTTGGAATTCACAAGCGGTCTCCAAATAGCACATGAAATTTGATTATAGTGGTGAAGGTTTCGTGCAGGACCATCCACACTTTTTGAAGGGCCGATTACAGAGACCTGGTGTCACAAGGTCCCCAAACGACCCTCCTCAGGTTTTGAATTCAGAGTTTTCCTTCTCCTAGACCAGTTGCCATCCAAGACTATAGAACCCAGTCTGTCCTGCTATAAGCTGTAGGGAGAAGAAGAGGATTCACACCTTTCCCAAGTAAGTGAATGTAATGGATTCGACTGAAATTACGAACTCGGCTCTCCGATTCCTGAATCCAAGCCGCTATCCATTACTCCACCGTGCCTCCTTCGAATTCCAGGTTTACTTTGATTTGGTTTGGTTTGTTTTAAAGTATATCAACCTCAATGGGTTATATAATGCCGACAAAATTTTTTATTATCTGTCTATATTTCTGAGATGAGGTATTATGTACACTATTTACATTATTCGGACTATTGTTCTCATTCTCTTTTTTTTTATCCAATATATGTTATTATTATAAACGATTTATTTTAGTCAGTACATTTGTTTGAGTTGTTAAACTTTTTTTTTATTTTATTAAGAGTAAAATTAACAACAATCATTCCAGATTAAGAAATCCTACAAAAGATTTTTTTTAGCTCCGACAGGAATCGAACTTGTATCCTTTTTCCATCAGAGAAACCTTTTTTTTTTAAGTCAAAGCGTGTACAGTATAGTGAGAACTTTAAGTATCAGCTTATGAAGCTTTATTTAACTCATTCAGCTTTAGTGCTGAAAAACGTCTATTCTATTGTAATGGACGGTTCCAAGCGACAGGGGATGGGATTATTTTATTACCACAGCGAGCTGCTCGCAGTTTGGTCACGGAGACCAGCGAGTAACATATACCCAAGATTGATTGGCTGATTTGTTTTCTACGATTTATTAACCCTTTGCCGGTATATTTAAAACGAGAAAATATTTTTAGATTGGAAGATTTTTTTGAGATAATAATGGTTTAGTGATACAAGTCTTAATAATTCACCCATATATGGGAGGAGAAGAAGCGAATTCATACCTTTCCCAAGTGTACTTTCGCGTAAGTGAATATAACAAACTCAACGCCGTCCTTTGTAAGACGATAAACTTCATCCGACAGCAAGGCCTCTGATTAGGAGGATTTGAGGAGCTTGGAACCACCACTTAATTGCTGGTATTCCCAGGTCCACTCTGACCCGGGGTGGTAGCACCCGTTAGGGTCCCAGCTATCGGCAAATAGTTAATCCCCAAACTGGGGTCAAAACACTATTAAAATGTAACAAATAAGTTTTAATACCAGCAATACATTTTTGTAAAAATTATTACCAGCAATATCTTTTAAGAAAAACGTATTACCAGCAGTCCATTACCAACAATACATTTTTGAAAAATAGATATTACTAGTGATATATTTTTGAAAAAAAATTACCAGAAATAAAAATCTTGTCCGCATTAAATAACCCATTGAGGTTGATATGCCGTAAACCATATAAACCAACGGTGAATGGAACTCTCCTCTTTGATTAACAATCTGTAGCCATTATCCATTACATCACCTAAGCTTATACCACTTGATATTCCCAAGCGGTAATCCATCGAGTACTGAACAGGTCCAACGTTGCTTAACTTTGTTGATCTTACAGGAACCATTGTTTTAACGTGATCTGGCCGTAAGCCATTTACCCAAGAGGATAGAGACGTACAATACATGCGTATGTGTGCGTGTCATTGAATTTTACTAAATGCTTGTATATTTTCAAAATGTTGAATTCTAAAATAAGCATAACGCTATGTATAAATCCATTTCATGTACTCCCTATCAGCTTGTTAAAACTCGTTATAGTTCAGTCTGTAAATCGTTAAATGTAGAATCAAGACGTGATAGTCAAGAATCAAGATGGCAGCCTTCGTGTCTCCATTAAATAGAAAATTACAAAAAGAAGGAAGTCGTTGTTTTAATAGAAGCTGCCATCATTGTTGAAGAGCGTAGATTATTTCTTAGGGAAAATAATCATCGGCTATCCTCAGTATTATTCTTGGAAAGAGTGACAGTTGATGAAAATGATTACAGTAAAATAAAACCGAATGGCAAATGAAGAAATATTTCGAAATCTTCCATTTTCACTTATCATCTTTTAAAAATAAAAATAATAAGATACATTTTAAAAGGAAAGTTGATATTATTTTTTCTGGATGAGAATATCTCTATTTCCTTGACAGCACGTTATGTCACCGAATGAACGATTGTTTTATTTGTCAATACATGCTGAATATATTGTCTAGAATTACATAACATGAATGTTTAAAGCAAGACTATTCATTTCTAAAAAAAATAAAACAAAAACAACAACAAAAACGCCCAAATATTAACTTCCTGAGGCTTTAAAGGCAAAGGCTTTAATATGATTCATTTGCAATTCATAATAATTTTGGGCGCAGATATCTTCATGAAGGCTCAATACAAACTGTCTCAGATAAATCAATAAAATCTCTCGAATCTTTTACATACCTCGATAAATACATTCTATTGAAAAGGATGTGAAAATTCACATAGCTAAAAGTCTATGACGCCTTGAATAAAATGGCTGTAATCTGGAAATCAGATCTATCAGACAACCTCAAACAGAGCTTCTTTCACGCAATTTAGAGGCGGTTTTAATGTATGGTAACACAGCTTGGACATTAACTAAAACCATTGAGTCTAAGCTCAAAGAAACCTAAGCTCGGGTAATTGGAGCTGTATTTAACATCTCATGGAGACAGCATCCAACTAAATCACAGCTCTATGGACACATCCATGATATTTCAACAATCTTACTCGAACGTAGGACACAAACTGGTGAGTGAAACAAGAACTTCTGAGTGATCTAGTGCTCTGGATACCTAGCCATGTGTTGTAACCTAGGGAAGGTTACTGAATAGAATAATAACACGAAGGTTGGTAATGAACGATAATACTTAGGACACGAACAACACGTATAAGATTCGCCAGCAGCGCGTAGAAATAGTCAACTGCTAGAAGTGAGTCAAGTGAATTCCACAATGAATCTCCAGCTGTAGGATATCTACCAACCGCTTCACGCGGTCAGATGTGGCACAAGGCTAAATTTAATGAGAGATATCCGAGCTCATAGGCTCGGTCAAAAATTCCCCGTAAATCCCGTATAAAACAGGGTCGGGTAGCTGTTTCCCGAGACGAGACTCTACATTCGACATAGCCTCCTCTGATGATCCTCTCTGCCCGGAGTCAGAGAGTTTGACCAGAACAGCTGGAGACGAATCTTCAACTGCAAGATATCTACCAACCGCCCCATGCAGTCAGGTGTGGCACGAGGCCGAATTTAATGTGGGAATCCGAGTCCGTAGACTTGGCCAAATATTCCCCGTAGACTCCGTATAAAATGGGGCCAGGTAGCTGCCTCCCGAGACGAGACTCTGCCCTTCGACATACCCTCTTCTGGGGATCCTCTCTGTCCGGAAACAGAAAGTTTGACCAGCACAGCTGGTGACGAATCTCCGACTGCAGACCATCATACAGTATTTACTACTGTATTTATGTGAATGGGGACATACCCATTATCGTACGTAGGTATGCTACGGCACCATGGCACGAGATGGGTTGGTCGTCCAGTAACCGCCTACGTTGACCAACTATGTAATGACAGAGTTTGTCACCTTAATGACCTTAATGACCTTCCTACACATGAATGTGCGAGTTAGCTAGACTTAAGATCTCCATAGAGGAGTCGCCATTTTGTAACAAATCTTTGGTTTTGATAGTATTGAATTTTAATGAAAGTATTGTGACCAATATAACATTTACTTAAAAAGAAGACAACAACCTATGCTGGAGACGGTGGGGGGCATCTTCTAACAAGCCAATGAACAGGTATTCCTGTAAGTAGAAGAGTACGCTATCTACAACCAAATCAAAGTACAGAATTATGTAAGAGTGTTGATTTTCTGGTTGAAATTCTGACATGAGGAGTTAACATTATTCAGAGTTTCCACACGCGTGTTATTTTCTTTAAACTTGTTGTTTTTGTCACATCATTTCAATTATTAATCTCTGAAGCCTTTTCCAGACGTCCGTCGACCCCCATAACCTCAAGGAAGTTTTGAACTCAAGCTTTTATTTAATCTACTGGGGTCGATTGTTCTCGTTCCGCTCATATCGCTGTACATAGACAGCGGAACGAGGAACGTCTACTCTTTGTATATTAAATAAAGGGTCTAGTCACTTGGATCATCACGCGACGCTGAAGGCCGGAGGGCACAACGGCCAAAACGTTGTGATAATTACAACATAGATGAGAACAATTGTAAGAAATGGAAAAAATAAAAGTTTTTTATTTATTTTTTTTATTTTTTTCGAAATAACATACGTTTATTACTTTTTCGTGAATTTGTTGAATATTTTTCATTAATAATTCAATCTATTTAGAAATGCAATATATGAATGTTAATTAGTTGTCAGTTGAGAATTTGAATAACGTATCATTTATGAAAAACGACTCTTAGATAACCGGAATGTAGAACTATTTCTGGTATGAAATTTTTGTCACTTCCACTAATAAGAAATAAAAAAAAATTGTAAATGGAACCGAACTTGAAACTTTTGAAATATTTACTTCAAGAAAAGCGGAGCTAGTGTATCTCATATTTCATAAGCATGAATACCGAATACTAAGAGCCTAGGTGTATAAAAAGACAAATGTTAAATCTTGAAATAATAATTCTTTGGGGAATTAAGAATTTCTTAAGCTATTTTCTTTCAGTTATTGAACGGTTTGTATAAATAAAAAAAAATTATCTTGTCTGTCAGGTTTGAAATTATGATAAGCTGATACAAATCATGTTCAAACATGGCCGACGAAAGAAACAAAAATATTATAACTGACGAGAAAAGTTTCGTTGCAGACGATACAAAACTGAGATGACAAACAATGATAAGCCTATTTTAAATTTCGGTATTTTTGGATGAAAAAAATTTCGACACTTGTGGGTGATCTGAAATTTTTATCGGAAGAAATATTTCGACTTCTGATTCCATTTTTCCTCCATTGAATATTAAAAATAAAAGAAACAAAATAAAAACGCTCATGATTTTACAGCATGTTAAACTCGACTTCGCCATGTTCGCTTAACAGATTTTGTTTTTTCTTTAATTAAAAAAAATGCGATAAGGCCTCGAGGAGATTGCCCAAAAGATTCAGATTTCATTTCTCCTCAACAAGTTATATTCGATATTTTTTTCCCTTCAAATCGAAAATGTTTTTGTTGATTTTACATTCCTCTTGTTGATTGAAGACAAATGAGACAGAAAAGAATCTTAAAGTGCGTCGTAGCCCCATTTCTTGATGGTGTAAAGATTAACCTCCCTTGTTCGTTGTCAAGCCGAGTGCTGTCTTCTTAAATGAAAGTAATTATCGTTCTAAGCGCTTAAAGTTGCGAAATTCGCAAAGAATAATTTGCGAGAAGGCAACATCTCCTAAGGATACGATGATAATTAGGAGTGGAGGATGGCCTTGAATGACAGCCTTCCGTACTCTCGTCATTTCCAAGACAGTGTGGTACCAAAATGCTACAGTTAATTCTATTAGAAAAAGACGCCCATGAAATGGCTTCCCACGTTACTGGTAACAACACGGTAAGTTGAACGACAAGGTCAGGCTGACATTATATACACATTTTTTGAATGTCTAGAATGATTAATTATTAATCTCAATTGAAAGAGAAAAAAATCGAAAAAAAAATCAAGGCTAAGAATTTAAAAATATGGGGAGAGGGCCTACGTTTTTACGTTTCCCACTAATGAATCAATTGCAGACATATTAAGGTGTTTGAATTGAAATTTCTGCTTTCTGGAAGGCCCATTTTACCCGCAAATATGCATGTAAAATTGTTCCCTTCGAAATGGGCCTGAGGAAAGTTTAATTTCCTGTTCACACATCGTATTTCTCTAAAAATCTCAAACAAGAACCGAAGCGCAGAGAGAATATTCTGTTATTTCAGTGGGGAAAAATCAAGATGGGGGAAAAATTGAAAAGTTCAAATTGATTGACAATTTAAAAGCTTAGAGGCTGAAAGTAACTCCGACTGACATTCTTGGAAGTGACAGAAGCTGAAGGGTTTAGTGTTTTTTATATAAAGACTGGTTATCTACAAAAAATTTATGGAATGCAGTCAATCAATATTTAAGCAAATGTTACAAGTTCTTTTTAAACAAGTTTTTGTGCTTTATTAAAACCTTAAAAACATAAAAACAATGCAATAACTAATAAGATTAATAGCAATAAATATATGTATCTTAGATAGGATGGATGCAATGATGAGTACGAACAGTGCAAGACATCATTGTAATCTTCCATTTTGCCTTGAAAGAATAAACTTTTAAAATTTCTTAAGTAAAAGCTGTTAAATAATGTAACACGCATATTTTGTTATGATTTGGTCGGTACACTGATACAATGACTTCATATATAAAAAAAAATCTACCCACTAAATTATAGGTGAGGTCAACATCTGTCACATATATAGTGACTGCTGGGCACCTCGACTTGGTGTAATCGTTATAAAGCTTGTCTTGCTAGATCAATTTTGACTGAGTAGTGAGTTCGAACCTCACTGGGTGCCCTATACTTTCGGTCTTGTGCCACATCTAAGCCTCGCTTAGAAAATCTCTATATGGTAATTGCTGCGATTAGATTTCGAGAAATTCCATCGATTGATGCAACCTCAAACGTCACTAGCGCAAATGTGACTTTTCTACCGGTAAATGCGCAGACACAAACGTACAAGAACAATGAAGAAATGTTTACAGAAATACAAGAAATATGGACCTACTTAACAAGAATGTTAAAATGAAATATATACTTAAAACAACTTAAATAATTAAAAGCAAACGTCAATAAAAAAAATAAAATAAAATAAATATTAACGTCATCCAAATGTAATTAACACACAATACAAGTATTCACAAAATACAAAAAGAAAAAAATGTAGAATTTGTGATATTATTATAGAAGGAAGCTCCTACACTTTTGAAACTCCCACATTATTCACAATAAAGAAAAACGTTAACTCTAAACATGTAATTTATGCACTCAGGTGCAGAAAATACAACAAATCTTATATAGGTATCACTCAAGCATTAAACAACAACGTTTTCCTACACAAAAGTAACATTAAATTACCAGACAATAGAAAACACTTGATGTCGCAACACATCGATAAATGCAACATGGGTAACTTTAAAATTATGCCAATCTATCACATTTGTTTATGAAGTTTTTATCTTGTATTTGGAGGCAAGAAAAAACATCACAGTCAAGTTTAATCCAGCACTAAACAAAGCATAAACCCCACAGATATAAACATACACCATATAATCATGGCAGAAAAACACAATAGTCGGACCACACACAAAAAAACACAACATACAAAATGCATGTAGTCACTTTATAGGTTTCTTTATAATAATACATTATATAATTTGGAGGATGAATATATACACACATACTCGTAAAATCAAACACAACAGAAGGATTACATGCACGCACATATAGACAGGCATGAACCCAACATACTATACAAATAGTTTATATATATATATTATATATATATATATATATATATATATATATATATATATTAGAAATAATATTAGAAATATAAGAAATTATACTTGTCCCGAAAATCTTGGGTACATTGATATGTAAATAAACAGACCAAAACCCAAGGGGAAAAAAGGTACAAAAAAAGAAAGAACCAAGAACATGTACTTCAGCCGAAGACAATCGTCTAGCATCCAAGTTCAGAGTTCAAAGAAAAAAACCTCGATACGAGTAAATAAGTAAAATAACTAAATAAAGTGCTCAATACGTTAAGTAGAGCAGACCTAGTTAAACCTAAAGAGCCAGATGAACCTACCAAGGTTTCACCGAAGCGGATCATCAGGGAATACTGAATAAAGAGGCAATGTAAGAACGGAATATATAGCCTACAAACACAAAACCATGACCAAGTGAACAACACAAAAAAAATTATATTATATTATATTGTATTATATATATATACACATAAGGTTCAAACACTAATATTCCATGGTTATAATTAATTACATTGGAATCGTAATCACGATCCAATTCATCAGACCTACAAATTCAATTCTTTTTCAATTTGTAGGTTTGATAATTTGGATCGTGATTATGATTGCAATGTAATTAATTATAATCATGGAATATTAGTGTTTGAACCTTTTATATTATATTCTTACTCTGTCCTGGACATTGAGTTCTAACTGGACTCTATCCTCTTGGAAATGTATATATATATATATATATATATATAAAGAAAGAATATATATATATATATATATATATATATATAAGAAAGAATATATATATATATATATATATATACTGGCTGGCATGACACGCACACATAATGCACAAGAAGTGTGGAAGAAACGTAGGCGTACACGACGACATAAACAGGTAAGAAAGGCCTTCTTTCTTTCCCTTTTCTGACTAAATTTTTCGACCAGTTCAAGATGGATTCAGATGACTACTACTAAACACAAAAGACTTAACGTAAAAAGAAAAAATGAATTCCTTTAAATATGTCGAAATAACCATTATTCGCCTTATAAAGGCCGTAAGAGCCGAAACACGTGAAGCAAAATATATAGAATAAAGTATATAAAAAATCTACATTATAATCAAAACGTTTGCAGATTTTTCTCGCTTTATATATATATATATATATATATATATATATATATTATAATTATATATAATATCTTTCTCTCAACTTCTCGAGAGCACCTCTCTGCGGCTGCTCTGCTGACCTTAGATGGAACAAATACATTAAGTCACACTGCAAGGAAAGTTGGCTCCCTGTGCCGCGCCAGGAAATTTTTCTCCCCGGAATCGATCCTTCAAATCTACAAATCAACCATTCGCCCCTGGATGGAGTATTGCTGCCATATATGGTCTGGAGCCCCTTCCGTTTGCCTTGGTGTACTTGATAAGTTCCAGAGACGGATATGCAATATAATTGGCCCTGATCTGGCATTTCGTCTACAGTCACTCTCTCACAGACGCGCCGTCGCCTCTCTCTGTCTTTTCTACAAATACTTTCATGGTAATGGCTCGATGGGCTGCTTTCACTGGTCTCCAGGCTTCGGGAATTCAAGCGCCCTACGAGGCTGGCGTCCCGCTCTCACCCTTTCACTGTTGAAACTGTTAAATATAGCCGTCTCGTCTACTCCAATAGCTTCCTATCTCGCACCTCTCGCCTGTGGAACTCCCTCCCCTTTTCCTGTTTCCCCGATAGCTATAAGCTCCAACTATTCAAATGTAATGTCAATAGACATCTCCAGTTGCCTTGATCTATCCTTCTCGTTTTTGACATATTTTCAACGTAATATGCTAAAATAAATAATGTTGCTCTACTTTGTATTGAGCCCCAATTTTTTTAATTAAATGTTACGCACGTTGGAATTGTACTCTATTTTTATCATCTTACCTGTAGATAT
Organism: Acanthosepion pharaonis; assembly: GCA_903632075.3. Taxonomy (NCBI): domain Eukaryota; kingdom Metazoa; phylum Mollusca; class Cephalopoda; order Sepiida; family Sepiidae; genus Acanthosepion; species Acanthosepion pharaonis. The sequence continues at coordinate 15,771 of CAHIKZ030003723.1, forward strand.
ATATATATATATATATATATATATATATATATATATATATATATATATATATATATAGTGTGAGCTGGTTTTTCGTTTTGGTCAGATCATACTCATTATTTCATCTTAAGGTGTTGGAGACGCTGTACATCAGATCCAGGGGACCTGCTCTTTGTAAACAAAGAGATTGTTTGCTTGGACTTGCTGTGCTGAGCTTCTAGCATCTTTGTTGGTATAATTTTTATAATTATATTTTTTCTCTACCTGTCCACTCATTCACGTCATCCATGACAGACATTTTTTTCTTTTCTTTTTTTTTTTCTCTTCATAATTCAGTTCTGATAAGAGGGGACGAACCCGGTCTACTGGTGTGTGTGTTTTTGTTTTTATTTTTAATCTATCATGGTCTATAATATATAATTTCTTGCTTTTTATGCCATAATATATATATATATATATATATATATATATATATTTGCAGGAAGACTTTGCAAAAATTTTAAATTCTTAACATATGTTCAAAACATTGCAAAGACAACGTACACCAGCTAAAAAGCAGAGAAAATACTAACTGAACATTGAACAGAAACACCAAGCAAGACAAAAATCTTAATTCAAAAATAGAAATCAAACATTTGCATGGACAGTTCACAAGATAATCCAAGTGTTGAGCAAATAAATCGACATGGCCATGAGGAAACATAAAGAGACAGTAAGTCGCTCTAAACCATCCATTAGTAGCGTGCGATGTTTGAACACACCACATAATGTTTATCTTAGTATTTAGCAAGTCGCAAGTCAAATTTTCATGATTAGTCAAGTAGCTTTCTGAATAACTCAGTCAAGTAACTTCAACGTGTTTCTGCTTTAGTCATAATATTTGAGTGAATTACAAGCAACTTTGTTTAGCGGTGCAAATGTATCCCATCGTATATATGGAGTGATTTTTCTATATTCTTCAGATTTTGGACACATCTTTTAAATTGCTTTAATTATTCAGTAATAAGAAAGAATATAGCTTGAAGAAGTTAGTTGTTGTTATCGCTATCTCTAAAAGACAGGATGTGTGTGTATGTTTGTGTGTGTGTGTGTGTAACGAATGCACGGCCGCAATTTTCGACGGATTTGCACCAAAATTTACATGCACATGCTCCAAGTTAGCGCGAAGGCCAAGACCGACTTTGCATTTCCCAACTCCCATCGATAGTGGAAATAATCGATTTTTTCATACTTCACCGGCAGTTTTCATGTGCGGTCATTTTCTACTGGCCAGAGTGAGAGGCAACAGCTGACTGACACGAATGTTAACTAGCATGCAAAAAAATCGATAGCTGCATTCGTCACTAGTAGGAAAAATTTAAATCTGCATGCCACTTTACGCCAATTGGCTCATTCGCTTGCTTAAACTCAACGTTGATTCTGATTCCGCAGAACTGGGTTGGGTGTGAAAAAGTATTTGTTGTTAACATTCTTTTTTCATTCGGTTTTTCCAGATACGATTCCTTGTTTAAAGCTGATTGTTTTGTGTTCATTATGTTTAGTTCTTTTTTCGTAACAGATATAATGTTTAGTATAGAGCTTAGAAAAAATTCTCAGTGTGAGATAGGCAAGAAGCAAGGCATGGAGCAACATCAAAACGGCAAAGGGCACTCCTTTAAAGGCAAGGAAGGGCAAAAATATTTTAAGTCAAGTGATAGCGATTGCTGTGTGAGTCGTACGATTTTTGAATCAAGCACGGGCAACGCCGAGCCATTTCTGGTAGTTTTCCATAAATATACATTCTTTATGTTGTCTTTATTTAGGTTTACGATGATTTTATTGTTATGTCTTTGTTATATCGTGGATAATACGATATAAGCAACTAGGTAATCCCGAGTGGAAAGATTACACTAACACAGGAATTAGGTAAAACAATAACAAGGTTTTATTATACGGAAAGTACAACGAGTAGAGTTCGTAAATATAACAATAAGTAAAACGGGAGATACGTCATGGAGATTGTAGTCGTCCTTCATACGCTTCTACTACAATAGTTCGTCACGTCCTTTATTCCCTCAATCACGTCTCTTCTAGACTGACCAATCACAGCTGGGGTGTGTTAGGTTGTTCCACTATAACAGTCTTCACTGTATTAAATGAAGATAACATAAGCAATAAGTAGTATTTCGCTTAGAACGCCGTAGTCTTGCTGAAGTAGGTAGTAAGAAAATAAGCTAAATCTCTAATTCTCTATACCTGTTTATTCTTTCTATTGACGATTCTTGGTGTCAGTCTATATGTATTTGGACGGGTCCAAATCCTCTTCTGGGGAGGTGTGTTCATCTCCACAATGTTTTAATGGCAGACACAAAGTAGTGAAGGAAAGTAAAAAGAACTAAACACCAACTACAAGACAGAATATATAGCTTTAAGCATAAAGAATAAACCTAACACGCTAATTACAAATTGGGTATACTGCAATCATACAAGTACAACAATTCAAATATCTGGGAAGTGTTTTAACAGAGGACGGAAAGTGCGACACTGAAATCCGAAGACAATAATGAAAGACGTCATCCAAAATCTAAGCAAAGTATTAAGAAACAGGAAAGTATTAAGAAACAAAGAAAAGATTACTGCACCGTTACGTAATGTCTGTCTTCAGATATGACAGAAAGGTGGTTCTACAGAATGAGGCTGGGAATACCATAGACTGAAAACGTGAACAATTAGGAAGTTTCAGCGAAAATGATATTTGAAATTTCTAGGGCATATAATGAGGAAAGTGGTCTTGGAAAATTTGACACTCACAGAACATATTTATAGTGTTGTGGTGTCCTCCCTCTAATGAGTCTATTGTAGACTCTTCCACTTACTATAAAGTTAGAAGCAAAGTAAGCCTCGGGGGGGGGGGTAACAGTGATATAGACTGAACACTGGTCAACCGACACACACTCCCAAGTTGTGTAATACTCTTCTGTTTTATTTACTGTTCGATACACGATTTATCCAGCAAAGGCAAGACTTGGCCACGGCACAGTGCCGTGAATCTCTCTGATTACGGACCTTTTCGGCCAAGGGGTGTATGCCCTGCATCGCATTAAAACATGAATAGCAATTCAAAACGAAAAAGAAACGTATCTAAGTAAGAAAGCATATAGAAAACGAAAGAAAATCATATTTAGACTGTGCTTAACTGGCAGTTAATCAGACACTCAGAGAATATAGTTAAACATCACAAAATAATATCAGAAGGGGTTGGAAATGTTACCCATTAGCTGAGTTCATTGCGTGTTAATTCCCTTGGAAATGGTATGAGTCCACCTCCCCCAGCCAGCTGGACCGACTGGGTTCTATAGCCCTTGGGTGGCGACTGGTCTAGGTGAAGGAAAAATTCTGAATTCAAATCGGCCTAGAGTGGGTTGGTCTCCTTCAGTCTATATGGCTCAATAAACACCACTTCTGCAGCGGCTTTAGTGCATATAGCGCCCTTAAGATAGATCACGGGATTTGCGACTGAATATCAGTACATTTTCAAGCAAAGTCTTTTTCAAATTTAATTTTAATTAAATTAAGAAAAAAAATGCGAAGCCAATTGCTTGCACTTTGCAATGTTTACCATCGTTTTAAGTAAGATTGTGGCCTAGTCTGTTGCATTCATTTTTGCATATATTCTCTTGGAAAAGGCATGGGTTCATGCCTCCTTCCTCTAGCTGTGGATTTAAATGGCAAGGAAAATTTGGTTCTGTATGCGCGTTGTGGTGTAATGTATATCGGCTCGGAATGAGAAATCAGAAAGTTCGAATTCCAGTTGGGTTCGTTATATTCACTTACGCGCAAATACCCTTGGGAAAGGTATGAATCCATCTCTTCTCCCCCCCCATCTATGGTTTAAATGGCAGGACAGATTAGGTGCTATAGCCATGGTTGGCAGCCAGTCTACCACAGAAAGAAACGGCAACCTACTGCTGGGAAATCTTCCGTCATGAATCGATAGAGAGATGATCACCCAAGCGTGTATCACATCTGACACTAAACTGACTGAACTCTGGATAGCAACCTCATGGAGAAGGAAAACTTGAGATTCTAAACAGTGGAGGACATATCGTTAAACCACTCTACTATCATACTTCAAGAGCCTAGCCCTGGCATGAAGAAAGTACAATCCTTCAAATTTCAAAGAGGAGAATAAGAGAAGATTCCTCAATCCGGATTTCGCTGAAATCAATTTTTCGGCAAAATATTTTGAATGTCAGGAGGATTATTTAATTCAAAAACTGGTTTGGGGAAAACTCAAATTTAAATATATTTTAAAAATAAAAACATGGACTGTAACTGAAAGCAGAACATAGAAAATGTCAGCATAATTTTAAAGCAATTGGATGTGGTTGATAATAATTTAATGGGTATTAAAACCGAGGTATGGTTGAGTAATTCTACTTGTGTGCAGTCTTTCCAAATTCCTGTTCTGCCATCCATTTACACAAGCTCATTAGGTATGTTAATCTCTATTTTCCTGTGCCCTTTCTTGTCATCAATATACCCTGTGAGTGTCTGATTCTCCAGACCCTCTTTTTTCATGATATGTCTATTTCCGATTCTAAGTATAAGCATCCTTTTTGGTTCCAGTTCGTCGTCAAGCACATGATCAGTCTATGGGATTCTCAGCATCCTCTTATAGAACCATATTTCTGTTGCTTCAAATATCTTCTTCATCTGTGAGGAGATGATCCAACATTACTGTCATACAGGAAGTCTGATATTGCATGAATATTTAGTTGTTTTTTTCTTTGTTTCTGATATTTTTATGTTCTTCATACTTAGCTTTTGGAAGGCGTCTTTAACTTTTCAAACGCTTTAATTTACTAGTGCTTAAATTTGGGTCTTTATTGTAATTAAACTGTAACTTACTGAGTGAAACGAAAAACAGAAAATTACGATGAACATAAAATCGCACATTTGACCTTTGCCTTCCAGTTTTGTGCTCTAAATGCCCGAAAACATCTCGTTTTGCAGTGCTCATAATTTTAATCCTTTTATTGACAACAATATGCGGACACAAACAAAAAAGGCACCTACTGACTAACGTGATTGCTTTCCTTTAAACTAGTCTCCATTGGGCATTCAATACTCAAGAAAAGAAGCGGGAAAACGGGGTTGACATTCCACTCAGCAAGGGACAACAATTTTCAACAGCCTCTTTTGAGATTTCAGATCACTTAAGAACTGAAATTAGCGAACAGAGTCTTTTTAACTTGTCAGATTATTCGTTTCATTTTCTCTACGTGTCTCCCATTTTGCTTCTATCGTTTCTCGCCTTCAGCCAACGGATTCGGGATCCTTCGCCAGCTGCACACGCCTACGATTGATTGCAAAATGATGACTACGTTCAGAGAGACACGCCTTCCCGTGCGCTTCGAACTGAAAGAAAATGACAACTTTCCATGTAATAATTGATTCCACTTAGTCAATCTTCGAATCTTTTGAAACGTGCAAAAGAAGAAGAATATTCTGCTGGCTGACAAGGCTTTTCTTTCGGTCTCAACTTCAACAGATGAAGAGTTAACATAATTTACGGTTTTTTTTTTACATTCTTACTAATATATTCATCTTTGTTATTATCGCCACGACATTTCAAAACCTTTGAGCGATTAATAGAAAAAATAATTAAAATTTATGTATTTAGAGATGCTTGATAAAATTCAAAGAATCTGCAATATTATCGGTCCTGATCTAGCATCACCGACTAATCTCTCCATCTCCGTTACCTAGCTTCCCTGTGCCATTTTAATAAATATTTCGCTAGTTTACAAAGCTTTTCTTTCGGTCCGAACTTCTAAGATGAGGAATTGGCATGATTTACGTTTTCTTACATTCGTACTAATATCCTGATCGTTGTTGTTATCACCACGACATTTCAAAGACTTTGAACGATTAGTAGAAAAAATAAATTAAAGTTTGAGTATTTAGAGATGCTTGATAAAATTCAAAGAATCTGCAATGTTATCGGTCCTTACCTGGCATCAAGGCCTCATTTTCCCATCACCGTGACCTAGCTTCCCTCTGCCGTTTCTATAAATATTCTGCTGGCTTACAAGGCTTTTCCTTCGGTCCGAGCTTCTAAGATGAGAAGTTAGCATAATTTACGTTTTTTTTTTTTTTTACATTCGTACTAATATCCTCATCTTTGTTGTTATTACCACGGCATTTCAAAACCTTTGAGCGAGTAATAAAAAAAAATATAGTTAAATTTCATGTATTTAGAGATGCTTGATCTAATTCAAAGAATCTGCAATGCTATCGGTTCTGACCTGGCATCTCGGCCTCATTTTCTCACCGCCGTAACCTAGCTTCCCTGTGCCGTTTCTATATTTTCGTGGCAATTGTTCTAATGAACTTTCTTCTATAGTGCTTAGACTTTATGAATTTAAGCGGTCTACTAGATTGCCCGAGATGTCTCATCCTCTTGCAGTTGAAATGGCGAAATGTAACCGTAATTTCCACGCTGACATTTTCTTCTATCGCACTTACCGCTGATGAAATTCTCTTCTGGCTTTAAATTTAGTTTGAGTTTCAAAAATTTAAATGAAACGTCAAATATTGTCTTCTGTCTTCTTAATTCCTGTTCTTTTATTGGTCTCTCTCTGATAAAAATTTCTTTTTCTGATATTCTCTCACACACGGTAACCCCTTACATCTTAGTATCTTTATTGCCTTACTTGGGTTGATATAACTAAAACTTAAAAATACTTTGTTAATTAAAAACATCTAGGGGAGTATTTAAATGTGACACCGAAATCCGAAGGCAAAAGCAAAATAATCCCCCCCAAGAACTAAACAAACTTAAAAAATATAAGGAAAAGTTCTACAGAAGGATGCTGATCATGTTATGAACGGATTCTGTGAGTAACGAGGATGTTTTAAGTAAAATGAAAAAAAAATGATCACTTACACTTAGAATCAGAAAGTGACAGTATTGGAAATTCTTGAATAAGTAATAAGGAAAGAAGGCTTGAAAAATTTGACACTTATTTCGAGTTACGTTTGCTATACATTTCAGTTTATGCTGCTGTTTTCAAGTGATATGATTTCCGTTATTTGAAACAGTTCTTTGTGATTCTGTAGCGCCAGGAGTTCGAAGGCATATGGGGAAGGATTCATTCACTCGACGCTATTTTTATTCATTGATGACTAAATATGTTTGCATACAGTTGACAGTTTTGATATATCTGAACGAGTTTAGCGCCATTCATGCCATATCGATGAGAATTTCTAAATAGTATATATATATATATATATATATATATATATATATACACACACACACACACACACATATATATATATATATATATATATATATACATATACACACACACACACACACACACACATATATATATATATATATATATATATATATATATATATATAGTTTATGGAAAACTAGGTAATCCATGTATGGGTACCCAAGAAGGATAAAATCCAGAGCGCTCAATATAAACTCAGAGCAAATAATTTAAATAAAAACAGACCACTTTAAGGTTCCATGTAATAAATTATTTTACCACAGCACTTCTAAAGGACTGCGGATCATCAGACTTTACTTCCAAAGGTTGAAACGGAAAATGAAAAAAAATTTACACATTTTTGAAGGGCCGTATTAAGCATATGTAAATTAACGAAGTGAGGAAGTGAGTGGGGAGAGAGAAGACATGAGTGAGTTAGATGTAATTTAATATTTCTATTCTTTCTATTATATTCTAATATATATATATATATATATATATATATATATATATATATATATATATATATATATATATATATATATAAAATATAATATAATATATAAAATATATATAATAAAATATATATATATACATAATATATATATAAATATATATATATATATATATATATATGTATATATATATATATATATATATATATATATATATATATATATATATATGTCGATTTGGGCTTTTTTAATAATTTTCAATGTTGGACCAACCAAATTACACGTTACACAATGTTTCAATGTTAATTTTCCTCGTCTATTATGATATATGTGTTATAACTGATTTAGGCACTGAAGTTCAGTGAATAAACACAACGCTTTTCTTGAGGATCTCTGTCAATAAGAAGAAACAAGGCAAAATACATAGCATTCAGAGAGAAAAAAAAACAACTACGAAATCTCTAGACACAGTATTAAAGAAAAACAAGAAAGAAATGCCTAACCGCTAAATGTGATGTCAAATCTCTTATATCGAATTTATTGCTGGAAAATTTCCTTGCAGATGGAGGGGAAACTTGTGGCAGTAGAAATCTTGTTCTAGAAACGATGCGAAGAATACGCTGGATAAAACATGTGAAAAACAAAGAATTTCTAGAAAACGATTCGAAGAATCAGTTGGATAAAACATGTATTTAGTAAAATGCGAACTTTTTGTTCCAATTTTACTCAAAACCTATACATAGACTCAAAAAGACACAGATTTTCTTAAAAATCAAATTCACACCAAGGAAGGTAGTAAATCCACTAAGACACAAGACATGTGGAAGAATTACAAAATAAAAGAAACATTACAATAGAAGACTAATCAGGAAGAGATTAGATAACAATTGACATTCGATTTAAATTTTTGAAGATTAAAGTTGAGACGAAAGCAAGAGAGTTCCATAGGCGAGAAGTACAAGAAAAGAAAGTGTCAGCACAGAATTCTGAAGCTATGTGCTGCTTTTATGAAAACCAGTCAACAAAATATTGCACCCATTTGGCTATGATGCATACACCTGGTATAAACTAATTCGACTACCTACCATGGTGGGTTTATTGGATTTCCACTGTCTGTATCCCAGCGTCTTTGGTAGGATGCTGTCTTCTCACTCATTAATAATCGAGCCTTGATGTCTGATGCGGTCTCTGATCTTAATTGATTGGAGGTATTAATTTGTACAAGTTTTGTCTTGTTGAATTAAGATGCGCTACAGTACCACATACTTGCTTTTTACTTGTAAGGCCATATCCAGTTGGGCATGCCCGTTATGCGCTGACGGAATGCACATCTCTTTTCATAAGCTGGAGTAGTGGATTGGTTGGTTGTTTTGTTTTATGGCATATCAAAACCTCAGTGGGTCATTTAATGCCAACACTTTTTTTTAAATAGATTCATAACGATAGTTTGAAAAAAAAGTGTGTATGTATACATATACATATATATATATATATATGAATCATTTTTCAATTTCTCATATTTTTGAGCACAATCCAACATAAGCTGTTTGTATTACTGTTATTTTTTAAAGAATTGCTGATAATAATTTTTCCTTCAAAAATTATTGATAGTAATATTTTTTTTATTACAAAGTATTTCTGGTATATAAAAACCTATTTTTACACAAGTTTGGGCGTTAACTATTTGCCCAGAGCTGGGACCCTAACAGGTGCTACCACTCCGGATCAGGGTGCACCTGGGAACACCAGCAATTAAGAGGTGGCTCTATGCTCCTCAAAACCTCCTGATCAGTGGCCTTGCTTTTGGATGTATTTTATCGTCATACCCAGGATGGTAGAGTAGTGGGGAGACACCATGACCTGGTATTGAAATGATATACATATATACACCCTTGTGCAAATTAATTGAAAAACAAAAACGAATAATTACGTTATTATTTACTTTTTTTCCGTATTTATCCAAGGAAATATGAATTTCCAGGCCAGTCTATAGTACCATGATTTCTTCACTGTTGATGCTTACCAGTGTCTTCGTGCAGCGTTACAATTTTCGTGCGCTTTCTTGGAGTAACGTCTATCGCAGACAATGGCCGTAGGACAACTAATCGACGGTTGAGACAATAGTGTCTGGGCCTGATAAAAGTCTGAAGCAATCACGAATGACGCAATATTTTTCAAGGCCAGACAAATTACATCATACACCCCGAAAATTGATTCATATTACTGCACAGCATTGCAAATGACTTAATCTAAAATAGAACTCGATTACACCCTGTCACTTCATTGGGTCTAAAACTTAACGTATGGTGAAAGAAAGGAAACTAAAGCGGTTGTTTCATTTGATTTGCACAAAGCTGTATATACATATACGGTATTAAATTGTAAGACATTTTAGGTGCCAAAATCGATGGTTCTTTTCCGTAGTTTATTGGTAGGAAAGCATTTTAGGCAGGCAGTTTTTGGCATAAAGTGCTCGATATGAAAATGTAAAGATGGAGGGTTAGTAGTGTAAATGTGGAGAAACTTATCACTTAACCGAATGGTGGTGCTTCAGTCATGCCGACTTCGAAGTTTTGTGAGCGCATTGTAGTAATGCTTTCACTCTTCAACCGTGTAGATTGAAAGTATTACTGCAATGCGCCTACGAAACTTCGAAGTCGGTATGACTTTCAAAGCACCACCACTCAGTTATGTGATAAGGGTCTCTAAAAATTATATATATATATATATATATATATATATATATATATATGAACCGGGTGCAAATCCGCGACGACTGCCAAACTTCCTGAACAAACACACTATTCTCTTGGAGCGCCTGGTGTAAAACCGCAACGACTGATAAATTCCCTCAATTTACTCAATAATCTTTTCCTGCGCCTCTGATTTCTCCTTTACACGATTCTTCTTCAACGTTGCTAAAGATTTTTTTTTTGTTCCTTGAGTGACGAGTGTTCGGCGTTTTCATGTCCTTTTCTGCCTTCCTTCATTTGCATGTGCGAATTCACTTTCTGTGGTTTTACGCGACCGCCCGCGTGAAGATACGTGACCATTCGCAATATAAGCTTGCTGGGGGCAGCCATGTTTTTTCCAGTCCCCCAAAAAAATGATGAGCACCTCGAGGTTGTGTAATGGTTAGCAAGCTTGTCTCGCTAGAACAATTACTAGTGTGTTCGATTCTCGCTGGGTGTCCCCTAATTTCGGCCTTGTGCCACATCTAAGCTGTGCTTGGAAAATCACTTTCCAGTCAAAGAAATAATCCTTGCACGCAGAACATATACGCTGCCATTTGCGATCAGGTAAGTTATTATTTTCATTCCAATATTCACTACAATATCTATCTATCTATCTATCTATCTATCTATCTATCTATATATATATATATATATATATATATATATATATATATATATATATATGTATGTGTGTGTGTGAAAATTGTGTATATAAATGTAAATAAATAAATATAAATATATATATATATATATATATATATATATATATATATATATTATATGCGCGGTAGACGATCATAAAAGCGTGAACCCCAGGGTCACAAACTCACATCCATCCAACCAAAATATATATATATATATATATATATAACGTCATCCACAGACAGACTGTTTTTGTGTGTGTGTGTCTCTATGTGATTGCCTCATTCTTCTAATTTGAACAAAAATAAGCACCCTCCTAATGGGCTCCACGCCTTCAAAACGAGTCCCCTGAATGATCCCTTTGAGCTTGGGGAAAAGAAAAATCGCACGGAGTAAGATCAGGTGAATAGTAAGGTAGTTACAGTACGGCGATGTTGTTCTCGGCCAGGAACTGCAATATGCCTAGGGCGTTGTGTGCAGGTGCATTGTCGTGGTGAAGAAGTCAACGATTTGTCAAGACACAACTCTCATCTCTTCTCTCGTACTGACCGATGCAGACTTATTGACTGGTCGTCTCGACCTCATCAAAGGAATGAATTGAGGAATCGGAGAACCAAGTTCGAATTCCAGTCGAAGCCACTGCATTCACTTACGTGCTAATAACCTTGGGAAAGATATGAATCCTCTTCTTCAGCCTCCAGATATGGATAAATGGCAGGACAGACTGGGTTTTATTGCAATTGGTCTAGGAGAAAGACAGCTCTGAATTCACGTTGTGTATCAGGTCTCTATATTCGGCCCTTCAAAAAGGGTGGATGGTTCTACAGAAAACCTTCACCATTATAATCAAATCTCATGTGCTGGTGTCGGGCTATCGGTTCCTAGGAACTGATATGCTTAACCCTCACACGTAGAATTCGACGGAAGAGTCGAGTATATATATATATATATATATATATATATATATATGAAGAAATATAGTTTTAAGGTGTGCTATATTTATGGGATAAAGTGCTCAATATCAGAGCTAGAGCGTATGTAAATATGAATATAAAGTAAACACTGAAGTCAACACTCAGAGGCGACAGGCTGTTTCATGCTGAACGCAATCGTGAGGTCTTGACGATTGCATCCAGCATGAAACAACCTATCGCCTCTGAGTGTTGACTTCAATATTCACTTTTATGCAGTCCAGAGCTTTATAAGTAAGACTCGCCATGCTAGGCCGGTGGAGTCAAATCACACACATTTCCGCGGTATTCCATTAGTAAAGAAGTAATCACATTCAGGTGCTTTGTGGAACAAACTCCCGCGTGGATGCTTCCTTGAAAATACATTCGTAACCTCTTCATCTTATGGAGCCATCATTACCCGTCCTTCTTATTCGTATCATCTTTCTACATCATCTTCTGCTCATAGTCCACACCTCATTCAGTACCACTCTACCATGAGTGACTCATGAGCCTTATAATGGATAAAAATTATTATAAAAACATACTAGTCGCCATACTGGGCATATTGGGCTTCGAATATTTTTACCCCAGCGCCACTTGGCGTACTGCTCTCTCAGACAACAAACATAATATCGCTGGTGTATGAACATTTCTGACACGATAGGATATCCTTCTTCCAATAATATAAGAATGAGATTAAAGGTCGTAAATTCTAAGGCATTAAGGCGTTTTCCTTTGCATAAGAATGACGTTAAACGCTTCTAACAATCAATGTTCTTTTATTTGATGCCAATTCCAGGGAAAATCTGCTGACAAAAACTCGGTCTTATTCAATTTGACTGGCATTGAATCACCATAAAACTCTCTGATAGTCAGTAAAGCTTTGAACGAAAGCTTAAAGACAAACTGAAATTATATCAATGATAAGATTGATAAATCTTATCAGACACAACATAGGAAGGAAATCTTTGAACGAAGACATTATTTGTCCAAATATTTGGAGAAAGAAGAGAAAAAACCGGAGACTAATTCAGTAAATAACTATTGACCCACTTCACATCTACGATTCTCGACTATTTTACATAGCATTTTCATGTACAGCAACAGACACACAAACACACACACACACACACACACACACACACACATATATATATATATATATATATATATATATATATATATATATAAGGTTAATGGTCACAGTTGAATCAGATCAGGAAACAGTAGTATTAAAAAGTGCTCAATACACATGTGAAAAAATAAAATGAAAATAAAAGACACATGTAGAGCTTTTAACTTTAAAAATCAAAAGGTCAGTTGAATCTGTTACCTTGGTTTCAAATTTACGGTCTCCTCAACAGTATTTTCAACGTTTGCCAACAGGTCAAATTAGCGATTATGACATTTCAAAAGCCAAAGAATATTTTAAACCAGAAAACTGAAGTCTTAAGTCCTTGCATACATATTAGAAAATTCCTTTTATACACATATAAGGCTGGATATAAAAAAGAGTAAATTACATTTCAATTTTAACCACCCCAACCGATAGATTTTTTCCCTTCCCTCTTCTTTTTCTTCTTCTTCCTTCTTCACATCATCATTCTCCCTTTCTATTACAACCAACCTGGTGCGGTTGTTTATTTATTCTGAAAATAATAATATAGCATTCATTAGCTTTTAAAAAAAAGAAAGCGTTAAGAGGTCGTTTGATAAAAATCGCCTGAGGATACCGTAAGGTTGAAACCAAGGTAGCGGATTCAACTGACGTCCTGATTTTTTAAAGTTGTATATACATACATACATACATATATATATATATATATATATATATATATATATATATATATATATATATATAATTTTTTCATATAGACAAAAAAAATTATTCACGACGAAGTTGCAACTTCGTTTCGGTGCATTTAGTTGAAAATCTTTTAGACCTCACCAGTCGAGGTGCAACTAAATACACCGAAACGAAGTTGCATCTTTGTAGTGAGTAAATTGTTTTTGTCTATATGAAAAAAATAATTATTGCTCTACTATCGGTATTGAGAACCTCTTTTAAATTAATGCTGTGAACGTTAGAATTTATATATTTCCTTCTCATTACATTCGGATATATATTTGATTAAAGACGATTGACAATGTACTTAAAGTATTTAAAAAAATTTCCGAATAATGTGTAAATCCAAGCGCTTTCAGCTATTCATTTAACTATTATCATGATTTTTATTTGATTTTTAACTGAATGTATGATTTTTTTACGCATGTACCTAGATTTTTTCATTAATAACTCTTCCGTTTTTTTCACCTTTTTTTTTAAAATTGCTACGAGCCAAAAATCATAGGCAAGTTGTGGAGAGCCATGATCGCCCATACGCTGAAAATATATGTCACAAAGAAAAAGAACGTTTTACATTAAAAGGTACTTAATTCTTTGGGTTATTTTTATCGAGAGCGTCAAAAAACGAACATTAGATGGAGTAAAATAAGTTGTCTTGGTTATTCGGGGCGAAAAACAAAGCCCCGTAGTAAGTAGACAGGTCATGAAAATGCCTGAAGTGAAGGAAAAGCTAGATTCGGTTCGGTCAAACAGTGGGTGGAAGATCCGTTGTCTACATTCTGTTGACTTTGTCTCGAATCAGATTGCGGATCTGGTGATAGATTCAAGACGCCACCGTCAGGGAAAATACAAGCTCGTAAGTATTGTCATCAAGAACAGCATTTCGTGTCTGGATGTGGCCACACGCTATCGATATCTGTATCAATAGTTTCACTATCCCACATTTGATCGATCGACAAATTGTCTGCTTTGGCCGGGCTTTCTTTCCCTTCGTCTTGCCAGACTTACAACTATGAAGGATGCATGTTTATTTTACAAAGAGTCACGCTGGATTTACCGAGATTGGAAAAACTTGAAGACGCGACACAGATCAGTCGATACCAATGCATTGTTTATCCATGTCTGTCTTTCTTTCTCACTTTCTGTCTCTGTCTCTCTCTCTCTCTCTCTCTCTCTCTCTATATATATATATATATATATATATATATATATTGTTAAATAAGGAATAATATATATATATATATATATATATATATATATATATATATATATATATATATATATTTAATAAATGAAAAACAGACCACTTTAAGATACCATTACAATAATTTATTTCACCAAAATCCTTTTTAAAGGACTCCGGATAATCAGGTAACAATTCCAACAACGTTAAAGTGGTCTGTTTTTCATTAAATATTAGCTCTGTATTCACATTGAGCTCTCAGGATTCCATCCTTCTTGGAATTACCCATTCGGTTTACCAAATTCTTCGTAACTTAAATACATATATATATATATATATATATATATATATATATATATATATATATATATATATATATAAAAGTGAACATAGAAGTCAGCACTTAGAGGCGACAGTCTGTTTCATGCTAGACGCAATCGTCAGGTCACACACACACACACACACACACACACACACACACACACACACATATATATATATATATATATATGGTTAAATGAGGAACACTTAAGAAAAACTTCATAAAAGTAACATGTTCCCGCATGTATTTATCTGCATTAGACGATTTTCGAAATAGATTAATACAGAGTTTTATTCGAATTTTTAAATTGTACTTTGTTCTGCATGCATTGGTTGCATAGACATTACATGTATTTCTTATAGCCTTCTTTCTTTTATGTGCTGCGTACATTCAGGGCTTAGGTGGTCATGGCTCTCCACTTCATCCTGTCAGTTGTAGTTACCAATAAGTTTTGTCTTTTTGTTATTTCTCCTTGATACTCTTCTTCCATCCACTTACTTCAGCCCGTTACGTATGCCACACGACGCTTTCTCCTGTTCCTCTTTCCCTCGTTTCGACCTGTGTGTATCAGATTTTCCAAGCCCTCCTTTCTCGTTGCGTGTCCCAGAAATTTCAGCTGCCTCTTCTTGATGTTAAGTATCAGTGTTTCTCTCTCTCTCTCTCTCTATATATATATATATATCTATATATATATATATATATATATATATCAATTTTATTTTTTTCAATTTTCGGTTTTTTTTTTTGTCGTTTCTTTTCTGTGTTTTTTGGCATCTGTTTTTTTTTTCATTCTTGACATAATGTAATTCATCATCATCATCATCATCTTCATCATCATGTCCTTTGACAGCTACAGTCGTCTGGGTCAGAAGAAAAACAAACTTTAATCCTTCTTTCACATGATCCTTTCAGTGGGCTTTCAGATAGCTTGACGGCGCCCATCTCCTCTCCAAGCTATTGACCGACAGCTAAAGAACACGGTATATGGTCTTCCGTTCGAACGCTAGACCCTCGCATTTTGAATTCAGAGTTGTCTCTCTCCTAAACCGGTTGACACCCAAAACTATAGGTCTCATGATATTTAGCCATAGCTGAGAGTGATTAATCCACATGTATATTAAAAGTTGGTTATATGAGTTTTAATCCTATAATATATATAACGAATATAGAATGATTAATATCAGAAAATTTTTATTTTTCTTGTTACTGTGCCATGATGTAGGATGAAGTTCAAATTGAACAGCAGCCCTAGGTTCGGGGTTCACAACGTGGGTGGCACGCTGCAAAGAAAAGCAATTTGATTTTAAGGGAAGCAATTCGAGAATGAGTTATTAGCAGTGATTTTTTTTCTAGTGGACAGATGTGAGAATGATTGTGTGTTCGAGTTAATACATACAGTGCATATACAGTATACATACATAAGAATATTTTTTGAGTATGTATGTATTCGTGTAATTACGTATGTACTGTATGAATTATATATATATATATATATATATATATATATATATATGTGTGTGTGTGTGTGTGTGTGTGTGTGTGTGTTTAGGCAGCAAATTCTCTTTTAGGCATGTCTGTTTGAAGAAATTACAAACATTATATCTGCTTATTTTTATCATAATCCGTTCATATTCACGGATATTTTTCCGTGTATAACTATCAAATGTGATTTACACTGTAACAATGCATTTCCTTCATCATATCATTGTAATACAAATATTAGTAACCCTATATTTTTTGAGATTTTTAAGTGGGGCATGGCCAAAAACGTTTGGGAACACTGTCCCAGATGCACCAATACAACACTATCGAATGAAAGGGAATAAAGTAAAATGCGTTAAAAGTTTTCAGCATTATTTAACTAAACCTTAAGGATAAACGCTGTTCCTCAACCGCTTTGTCCTAGAACTAATAAAACTTACCCCCCCACTTCAAAGGCACATCAAACAGTAATACATAATGCCAGCACTCTCTCAATAGAATAGCGGTAGAAGGTTATCAGTAGCTGGTAAATTATTTTCTCTGATAATTCTCAATAAATGGAGTCGTTGTTGGGCTTTCTTGACAAACAAAAATATTTAGATAATAAAACTTGAAACATAATCACATTATCTCACCAATAAAAAAAATTATGATGAAGCTAAATAAATGTCGAAACATCACCCTTTATTCTTTTAGATTTTTTAATAAATATATATATATATATATATATATATATATATATATATATATATATATATATATATATATATATATGAGGAAATACAGTCTTATGGTTTGCTATATTTATGGGATAAAGTGCTCAATATCAGAGATAGAGCGTATGTAAAAGTGAACATTGAAGTCAACACTTACAGTCTTTTTGATGCTAGACGCAATCGTCAGGCCACGGATGCTGTTATTTGTCTTGGCTATTTATATATACGGGTCAGTGGTGCATTGTGGGTAGTCTATTTTGGCGGTTATTTTATGGGAAGTCGTTTATTTGTTTATTTATTAATTATTAATATTTTTTTTATTTTTATATATATATATATATATATATATATATATATATATGTGTGTGTGTGTGTGTGTGTGTGTGTGTGTGTGTGTGTGAAGAAATATAGTCTTAAGATGTGCTATATTTATGGGATAAAGTGTTCAATATGAGAGATAGAGTGTAAATATAAACGTGAACTTCTATGTTCACTTATATATATATATATATATATATATATATATATATATATATATATATGTATGCATTAATTCTTAGAAAATATGACACACTGATAAATGTTTTTTTAAGTGTTTCATTTGAATGAAACTCGCCAAGAAACTTTTACAGTTTGTCGTATTTTTCTAAATATTGTTTGTTGACATATTATACAAAATTATATATCGTTATATAATATATATTAATGTTGTAACTTTTTGTAATTCTATGTTCCTGTGTAATAAATCGACGAAATTTTGTTCAGCAGTATTGAAAATCAAATTAATTTGTTTTAGTTCTTGTGAAAGGTCACCCCAAAACGAAAATTCAACTTTACTATATATGTAATTAGGGTAAAAAAAATCAATATATTTCCGAAGCCTTATTTTTCAATTTGCTAATGATGTAATCAGGTAGTACTTTTGTAGTTTTAATGTATTTAAAAGATTATTGCTATAGCATAACATATAAACTCACAAATAAACAATAGAATGTTCTGTAAAGTTCTAGAAGGCTCCAGAATATTCTAGAAAGCTCCGATTTTTGTGTTGGGGTGACATTTTTAATTGAATAAACTGAATAAGCCATTCTTCATTATTTGTTTTTTAAATATTCATCGAATTCTGATACAAGAAAACAATTATTTTAATAAATGTAATAACCCTAACATACATATTTACACTATTCAGATCGTTCGGACTGTTTATCTCATCTTCATTCGTCTTGGGTAGGACGATAAAATACATCCGCGTCCGGGGTAAGATGATAAACTCCATCTGTGTCCTGAGTAAAACGATAAACTACATCCGCGTCCTGGGTAAGACGATAAACAGCGTCCATCAGCAAGGCCTCTGGTCAGGTGCTTTTGAGGTGCGTAGAACCACCTCTTAATTGCTGATGTTCTCAGGTCCACTCTGGTAGTTGGGTAGCATCTGTTAGAGCCCCATCTATGGGCAAATAGTTAACCCCAAAAATGGGATCAAAACACTATGAAAGTGTAAAAATAGGTTTTAGTACCAGCAATAGTTTGTAAAAAATTATTACCAGCAGTAAGTTTTTGAAGAAGCAATTTTTACTAGCAATACATTATATATATAGCAATACATATATATATATATATATATATATATATATATATATATATATATATATATATATATATATATATATTATAAATTAATTGATTTAGACATTTTGAACACTGAGACACCCCTGTCGAGAAAAAAAACAGATTTATCTGTAACCTTGAAACATGAATTTTGTTTTAGCTGTGTATTTAAAACCCAGTAATTTTAAAAGTTACTTCAAAATTCGCTTGAGGATGAAATGGAACTAATGTCTCTAATTTAATCACAAAATTGAATTCGGGGCTTTTAGCTTCCATTTTTGAAACATGGTTAGAAATGTGTAGCGAAAAAAATATTTTAAATCAATTAATTTATAATATTAATGCTCTGTAAATTTACATTGAGCACTATTTTGTAAAAATAATAATATCTATAAGAACACCGGATTATATATCTTACTCTTCTTTCTTTTATATATATATATATATATATATATATATATATATATATATATATATATATATATATAGATATTACCAGCGATAGATGTTAAAAAAATATTACCAACAATACATTTTTGAAAATAATAATAATTACCTGCTATACAATTTTTGCAAAAATATTACCAGCAATAGATTTTTAAAGAAAAAAATATTACCGGAAATAGAATTTTTGGAAAAAATAATATTACCAGCAAGAAAAATTTTGTTTGGCATTAAATAACCCATTGAGTTTGATATGCCGCAAAACAAATCAAACCAAAACCAAACTTCGTCTTTTTTGGCATAGTCTTGATGTTTCAACCGTTGTACGCTCCGACAAAGTGGGATAGAAGGTTACAAGAGGATAACAACAGCCATGAAACAGTCTCCGTCTACCTAACCTATGTAAAGGGCTTAACGGAAAAGATAAAAAAGATCTGTGGTCCACATAATATCAGGACAACTTTCAGGAATTGATCAACGCTATACAGATATCTCTTCCGTGTTAAAACCACCCATAGAGGAGAACCTGATTAAGAACTGTGTGTACGTCATCGCGTGCAGGTGTGGCAAGCGATAAAAAGGAGAAACACGCCATCCTTTAAGATAAGACTGCAAGAACAATGATAAACCGTAACAAAAGGGGAACTAGAAGAAGCCAGGCATGTCTGACCGTATAGAAAGGAAAAAGAGAGATCATCGCCCTGTGTGGGATGAAGTTCAAATAATAGTCAGAGAAAATAACTGGAAAATACGAAAACTTAAAGAATCAGCGCATATGCTAGGCCCCCAAATTCTCCTAAGCCGGCCAAGCATAGACATGAATATAATACGGTAACCTGTAATACAGAAAGCTATAGAGAAACAACTATAACAGAAACTGTAATATGAGCTCTGGTAAAAAAAAAAAAGAGATAAATGTTAATGCGACATTTGGTATATAAACAACAATAAATCACTCACAATTTTTTGTTATTGTTTTTTTTTCTTAGCTCCCTGTATTACAACGTTAAGTTGAATTAATTTGAATGATATAGTAAGATGTATAAATTCTATATACAAACAGAATTGTGGGTAATTGATTGACAAATTGGAAAAAATCCTATACAACGCATATCGTCATTCCGAAATACCTCTCAGATCAGAATAATGTTTTTGCTGATGGAATCATATGTAGGAGAAAAAATATAAAAATATAAATAAACGTCACTTATAATTAAGCATCATGCGGAACGCTGGAATTTGAATTTTAAATTCTTGGCGTCCGACGTGTCTAAGTGCACAAGCGAGCCGATTTCATTTAGCTACCTACAGATTTTGTTTTCGTTTTTATCACCGTTGTTTTTCAATATACAACAGTTTTATAAATGAAGGTGGAGTACTGCACAAACATGGACGTAAGGAATGGTTTATTATTTTCACGCTTCCAAAGCGAAACTGCTCTGAATTAATCGTCTGAGAGACCACTTTCTGCCTTCCTCTCAATCTATTTTTGTCGCTAACCCCCAAGAGAGTGACTCGTTACACCTTCTCGGACTAACGTTTTACGCTGATATGAAGTAGAAAGATTCTAGTGAATCCATTGTTAGGTCTACTGCTGGTTCACTGTGTTTTGCTATTAAACTTCACGCTTGAATGCATCTTACATATTTGTAAGTCTACGATTTGTCAATGCTTAGAATATTGCTGCCACAAATGGTCTGGTTCTCCTGCTACCTATATAGAGATCCTTGATAGAATCCAAAGAAGAATCTTTAATGTTATTTGTCTTGACTTGGCTTCTAGCTTTCAAACAGCTCTAATGTACTTTGCCCTTTCTATAAAGACTTTCATGGTAATTGTTCTGTTGAACTTCCTTCTATGGTATCTAGACTTTATGAATTCAAACGCAGTACTAGATTGGCGGCTAGGTCTCATCACATTAGAGTTGAAATGGTGAGAGGTAATCATAAGTTTTATGGAAATAGTTTTTTTTTCTCGCATTTCTTGCTCGCAGAATTCTTTTCAGGCTTCCTGCTTTCCAATCAATTTTGATCTTCAAAAATGTCAATCCATTGTCAATCATCATCTTTTGTCTTCTTAATTTCAGTTCTTTTATTG
>CAHIKZ030003723.1:42500-125000 GCA_903632075.3 Acanthosepion pharaonis
GAGCGTGTTATGTGTGTGTGTTAGTGTGCGGTGTGTGAGTGTTCTATGATTACATGTATGTGGGACTTGTGTAAGTTTATATAAAGTGAAAAATTATAAAATTAGAAACCTTTAACTAATAATGTACAGCTTACCATTTTTCTTCATTATTTACATTATTCGGGCTATTGTTCTAATCTCTATCGCCATATTTCTTACAAAGTTTCGGTCGTTGTACGCTCCGGCCTTCTTCAGGTGGTTGGAATGTCGAACTGAACACATGTGTATATTTCTGAGATGGGATATTATGTACACTATTTATATTATTCGGACTATTGCCCTCATCTTTGTCGCCATATTTATCATAACGTTTCGGCCGTTGTACGTTCCGGCCTTCTTCAGGTGGTTGGAATGTCGAACAGAACATCTGTCTAAATTTCGGAGATGAGGTATTCTTTACACTATTTACATTATTCGGACTATTTGAAATAAAATATTCAGTTCGACATTCCAATGAAACGTTGTAATAAATATGGCGACAAAGATGAGGACAATAGTCCGAATAATGTAAATAATGTACGTAATACCTCACCTCAGAAATATAGTCACACCATTTTTCTCTTAATAAGTGCTGGATTGTTTGTGAAGGTATATCCATCCGGTTGTAGTCCAGTTCTCTTTACATTTGAATATTTGAAGATTATATGTATCAGAGAAGCAAATAAAAGGAAGGGATTTATACTGTCGGGATGTGCAAAAGAAGAAGCTGTTGGAGTAGAACAGACAGCCACATTTAACCGTTTCGAAAGTAACATGCCAACCTAGTAGCACGCTTAAATTCATGCAGTTTGGGAACCAGCTCGTCAGAGCAGTTGCATTGGTATATAAGTTGTTTAGAGGTTTTAGTATTTCAGGGCATATTTCTATATAGACATTGGGGGACATAGAAATCGATAGAGCTACTACTTGTTTCCCGCCTCAAGCGGACTTCAGATAATACTGCGTAATTGAAAACTAGCAAAGAAAACACTACCTTAGAACTACGTTGTGTATATTGTCAATTGTTACAAGACTTAATCAACTAAATGCAAAATCTTACCGGGAGATGTGGTTCGAATCTTGCTGAATAGCCTGTTTTTCATTCATAAATAACATTGCTTCGTGGGTGAGCAGTCTAAAAACATGCCGATTTGTACGGTGGTTCACTAAGATAAGTTTATTGCAGGTTCGAATCTTGCTGAATAGCCTGTTTTTTCGTAAATCACGTCCAACAGACAACAATTATACTGTTTAATAAAACAACATACATAGTTGTTCAAATACGCATATCCGCTAAATTTAACGTTTATAATATATATATATATATATATATATATATATATATATAATGTCATTCGCAGACAGTACTTTTTCGCTGAATGAATATATATATATATATATATATATATATATATATATATATATATATATATATATATATATATATATATATATATATATATATATATATATATATATATATATATATATATATATATATATATATATATATATATATATATATTGGGGATATGATAAAATATGCTAAAAATCCAACCGTGCCGACGGCTTAGTGGTTAGAAGTCTGACGGACACCAATTCAATGGGTTTCGATCCTAGCTAGAGGCAAACTGGATGTCTAGCTACACTGATGAGCTGTAAACAGCGAAACAGTCTGTCTGTGGATGACGTTATATATATATATATATATATATTAATGCGTATTTGGACAGAAGCCTTTCTCTCAAGCATCTTTTATTGCTAACGGCCGACAAGAAAGATTTAAATTATCTTTTATTGAGTTTTCCATTATTCTAAGACTTTTTAGTTTTTCAGGGGTTAAAGAAAATATATATATATATATATATATATATATATATATATATATATATATATATATATATTCATCTAAAGCCATAACACACTTTTGGATCGTTAGAATGTTTGGAGATAATCATGATTTTCTGATACAAGTTTTACTATTTAACCCATACTTGAAAAGCGAAGATGTGGATCCAGGCCTTTTCCAAGGAGGTTTCCAAGAAGGTGAATATAACAAATCTGCCTGGTATTCGAACCCGTCTTTCCGATTTCTCATTCTGAGTTTTTATCCATTACACCACCCATACATACAAGCTTACACCAGGTGTGTACATCAACTAGTCACCTTCCTGACAAATCGACCTTGCTGAATCGCAATCGTGTTATATAGGAGTAAAGTGTTGCTGCCGACGCTTGAGTTTGAACATAGATCGCCAGTGAGCCCAACACAGGCGATCCCATTATTGAATTAAGTAGACCACGTGATCATAGATGAAACCCATGTTAGCGCAATATCCAAACGATCACTTTCCCTATTCTATGATCACTCTCCGAATTACTTCGGAAGTGTTCTTGTCAATCTATCTGCCTCTGGACAGACAGCAACGCAGACGCATAGCCTCGTCTGGGGTGGTAGACAGCTACCCGACCTCGTTTTTTACGGGTTCTACAGGGAATCTTTGCCTGAGCCTACGGGCCCGATTACTCCACTATAAACTTGGCATTGTGCCGCATTCGAACGCGTGGGTCGGTTAGTAAATATCTCGCCTTTTCTTTTCACTCTCCGAATTACTTCGGAAGTGTGCTTGTTAAACTGTCTGCCTCGGGCAGAGAGGAACCCAGACGAAGCTGTGTCGAAACGCATAGTCTCGTCTGGGATGGTAGACTGCAACCCGACCCTATTTTTATGGAGTCTACGGATAATTTTGTCCGAGCCTACGGGCTCGGAACCCCACAATATACTTGGCCTTGTGCCGCATCCGGCCGCGTGGGACGGTTAGTAATTATCTCACTTTTCCTATTCTATCCTCTATTACTATTTACATATCACTCTTTCTACACTATCCTCTATCCCTATACTATTTAATATACTATATCTATACACTGATCACTATTCAGTGGTGACTATTCTAGCGAGTATTATCGAGCAAGTACTATTAGTGCGAGTGTTATTCGAAGGCGTCTGACACCAGTATTGTTCAACGGCGTTACAATAGTTGTATCTACGATTACAAAGTCTCTACTACAACGAGCATTACGAAAGTGACAACGAGTATTCGTTGACATTACAAAAGTGGCAACGAGCATTCGTTGACATCACAAAAGCAAGCTTTCGATAATTGGTCAAGTCAGAGAAAGAGAGAGAGGGGGGTTCCAGTTGTTACCATGTATGTGAATACAATTTATTAATCGCAAAGGAGATGAGCATAATCATGAAATCCCAATTCTTTGTCATGACATCGCAGAGAATTATCTGGTGTGTTACTCTCATTGATTGATTTACGTTTTACGGTTTATCAACTCTTTACTCGTTATTTATAGCCGGAAAATATTTTTATATTGTAAGAATATTTTTGACATAATAATGATTTACTGATATAGGTCGTACTATTTAATCCATAAATAGGGGAGTAGAAGAGGTGGATTCATACCTTTCCCAATTTAATTGAATATAAATAACACAACTGGAATTAGAGCACGGATATCCGATTCCGCCACCTGTATATTCAACCTTACAGCACCTGGTATTCCCAAGTAGTCACCCATATAGTTACTGACCAGGCTTGACGTTTCTAGATTTTAGTGATCTTTGGAGAACCGCTGTTTCAACGTGATATGGCCATAAGCCTGTGTTACCCTGACAATATAATAGAACATGGGCGTCGTTCATGGCTATTAGTGGGGATTTTGTTCGTTGAATTTGATGCTAAATACATTGAGTCAATAGCTTCGTCCACGGCAAAGAAAGTCGGCTCCCTGTGCCGCGCCAGGAATTTTTTCTCCACGGAATCGACCCTTCAAATCTACAAATCAACCATTCGCCCTTGCATGGAGTATTGCTGACATATATTTTCTGGAGCCCCTTCTATTTGTCTCAAGGTCCTCGATAAAATCCAAAAACGGATATGCAATGTAATTGGCCCTGATCTGGCATCTCGTCTGCAGTCGCTCTCTCGCAGACGTGCCGTCGCCTCCCTCTGTCTTTTTTACAAATACTTTCACGGTAACTGCTCCGATGCGCTGCTTTCGCTGGTTCCCAGACTTCATGAATTTAAGCGTTCTACTAGTCTGGCATCTTGCTCTCACCCATTCACTGTCGAAACTGTTAAATGTAGCCGTCTCTTCTACTCCAATAGTTTTATGTCTTGTACTTATCGCCTGTGGAACTCCCTCCTCTTTTCCTGTTTCCCTGATAGCTATAATCTCCAACTATTTAAATGTAATGTCAATCGACGTCTCCAGATGCCCTGATCTATCCCCTATCCTTCTCTTCATCCTTTTCTCTATCACTCCTCTTTGCTCTCGCTTCAACTCTCTGTAACCCCTTGCGTGCTAGTGGCTTCCCGCCTTGCTTGGAGTTGAATGCTTAAAAAAAAAATGACAACAATCTCTTGACACCTTTTTGTGCACTGTGTTTCTTCAGGGTGTAAGCAATCATGGCTCTATCCTTCCTAACTCTTAATAATGTTTTCTTTTTGTTATTTTTCCAACTTATTTTCCTTTAAAAATATTTTAAGTCCTTGAAAGAGGATGGGTCGAAATATATATTTCTCTTCCGCTTAGATATAAATTCTCAATAGGTTCTAGTGAATGCCATCACACTCATCGAACGGCGTCAATTATGATTGTCAGTTTAATTTAATATAAACACCTCTTCTTGCGGGAACACTACGTATTTATTAAACACGAATTTGTTTTATATTAGGCCTAATCTCGAAATCAAAAACAAAGCACTATTAAAAAGTTCTAATGCTTCGATTTTTAATTTAAAAGCTTTTGCTATTATAAGTGAATGTCCCACCTGACAAAAATGTCATCAATATCATTAATGATCTTGACAAGAACCGATCCGTAACCCACTTAACAAATTAATTCTCGTCCCTGACGTGACAACTGACGAGACTTTGGTAGATTGCACTATGGCGGATATTCAGTAAATCTCATAAAATAATCAAATTTTCTGACCTACTTTCTTCAGGAGAACAAAAGATGACGGCAATTGTATTTTGTATTTTCGGGAAGAGTGATGTTTCATCTGTGTCATGGACCCTAAATGTGTAAACCTCACCTTGAAAATTGTTTTGTTCTCTCTGTTGTCTTTAAATGAAACCGTTTATAAGGCTATGTTACGTGGAACTAACATAAAGAAAGATGTCATGCAAAACCTTTGAACTTATTATATATCAATTTTTTTTTTTGTAAAATGGCCTTGCAGATGTCGAAGAGACTTGAAGTAAGAGGAATGTGTTTCTACAGGATGATGCTGAGAATAACATGGACCGAACGTGTGAGCGAATGCGTGAAAATTCTTTCTTGGAGGGATTTGTAACGCATGGCTTATCATCGCTCAGTTGCTTCTCTGTCTTTAGGCAGAGCGCGCACAGTGGTTTCTCTGTCAAAGGACAGAGGAGCAACTGAGAAAATTATACTGAGATGTGCCCAACCCTGGGGAACAGCTGCCCGAGGCTGCGCCCTCCCATTGCACCAGAGGGAGGAATCGGTGCTCGCACCGAAGCCAGCGCCACACACGGTTGCGGGGGCCATGGGGACTTTTTGTCCCTTGCCTGGGTGTACGCTCTCGGGTCTCCACTTTAAAAAGACCTTATGTCACATCTCGTTCTTGTGGGGGAACAAGTAAACACCGTGAGTAACAACGAAGTTTAAGAGTAAATGAAAACAGAAAGGACATTTATACTTAACATCAGGAAAAACAGGTTAAATTTCTAGGGCATATAACGAGGAAAGAATGCTGGGAAAATATGACACTCACAGGGCATACCGAAGGCAAGAAAGACAGAGGAAATCAGCGCACAACCTAACTTAGGATCTTGCAGAACAGGTTTTAGGAGACATAGCCAAATGACAAAATTTATTAAGAATTACAAAAGACAGGAAATTGTGGAGAGCCATGATTGCCTACGGGAAGGGACACGACACATAGAAGAAAGAAAAAAATGAGACGCCATAATCGAAAAAAAATTATTTCATTAATCTTGATCGATATTCTCGATATGCCATGTGCTTACAGAATGGAGACGATTATGATTCTCCACACGTTCCTTTTCTTTATTATCTGCGTATTTTTATGCATTTTTGAGAAATTATTCAGTTTTCCACATCCCCGGTTTGAAAGCATTGAAAGTTTTTTTTTATTGTGCTTTGTTTATGATTTTGAAATTACCCTGCTTTTTAACAGGTACAAGCCACAGACTAGGCTGGAAGATGATCTCATTTTTTTTAATTCTTTTTTATTATTATTATTATTATCATTATTATTATTATTATTATTAATATTATATTTGTTCGCTACATAATATTTTCCTCTTGAATAAAACATTTCCCTGGAGCTCAATATCCTTGTAAAAAAAGCAAGGAGTAAAGCGAAATTATTTTCACTTATACGGCATGTATATAAAAAAAAAATCATTATTTATTCAAATGGATGTTTCTCACTCGATGAAACGAATCTGTAATATTAAATGATAAAGACATAAATAACAATTAAAAAAATAATACCCCCCCAACAAAACAATGAAGAAACGTTTGAATGCACGAAGTTTATTTGTTTACACAAACCGCTTTATTCGTCACAATTAGAGTCGAACGATCGGCCGATCAAGAGGACAAGATAAATGAAAGCGCAATGCAATTACGTGAATCGAAGCGGGCAAGAAACAATCACAGAGAAAAGGCAGAATAAATGAATGGAACTTAGGCTTTCGAGCAGAACGCGCCATAAAGAAATGAGGCGGGATAAAAAAAAAATTTAAAAAATGAAGAAAGAGTAAAATGTAAAAACAAAAAAACAATTGGAATCCAAAAGAATATTTATAAAACCGAACAGAAAAACAAAAGCGAAAAACAATTTAAAATCCAAAGAGAGAAGAAGAAAAAAAAAATTGCACCAATTAAAACTAACTTAACCCTCTTATTCATCTCGAGGCTGTCAGAAGTGTAAGTGGCCGCCATGATCTTCCTGGATACGACTAACTAAAATTTAATTGCAATATCTGCATCATGACACTAATTTTGCTGCGTAGCTTACCATTGGGCAGGACGCTAACCAAGTTTAAAACGATGATTTTAAAGACTATTTTATTTAAGGAAAGTTAAAAAATACAGGTGCAACAATTTACCACTTTCGATTTAATCTGCTTGTATGTGTGCGACAGTTTTTTGTTTTTTTGACAAATACATAACAAAGAGAGTAACATGCTAACTAGACGAATCAAATGATTTTTTTTAAATATACAAATATTAAACATATTTATTTTTCTTCACGGCTGTTTGTTGTAAAGATATACGTCATGAGATGTTCATTTATGAACTCAGCTTCATCATCTTCGACATCGTTCGCCTTGTTCAGGGAGCCATTTTATCCTTCTACCTCAAAAAGGTTTCATTTTTCACCATAAAGTAATGATAACAACAAACATTGTCTATGAATCTGTCAAGGGATTGAAGTAACAGGAATGTGTTTCTACAGGATGTTGCTGAGAATACCATGGACCGAACGTGTGAGCGAATGCGTGAAAATTCTTCCTTGGAGGGATTTGTAACGCATAGCTTATCATCACTCTGTTGCGTCTCTGCCTTTGGGCAGAGTGCGCTCAACGGTTTCTTTGTCAAAGAACAGAGGGGCAACTGAGAAAATTATACTGAAGAGGTGCCCAGCCCTGGGGAACAGCTGCCCGAGGCCGCGCTCTCCCATTGCACCAGAGGGAGGGATCGGTGACAGTTTTCTTTGGGTCCTGTCTTCTTTATGATACCTGGCGATGCATATAAGCTGTACTTATTCAAATGACGGCCATTTTGCGTCTCTTCACACACTTGATCAGCATTTTTCATCTTTCTTTTTTTTTTTTTTTTTTTTTTTGAGGATGATGTTAACCCTGTGCAAGCCCCAACAGCCACTCAGTTGGAGGGCTACAGATTATGAGGGACAGTTTATGGGGATATGTGGGGGAAGAGAAGATTAACATTAGACTTGAACCGTTTAACTTTGTAGTGACTGGGCAAGCATCCTCTTGGGAGTCGGTTCCACAAAGTAGCGATTCGTGGGAAGAAACTGCTCAAGTAAAACTTACATCTCACAAATGGATTGAAATTTGAACGAGTTTTTGCGACCAGGCTCGCATATTGTGCTAAGACCAGCCAAATTGACGACGAGATATCCGGTTCCTATTTTCGTCTAAGACTGCCTTCAGTGTTTCTGTAAGTCGATCTCTGAGACCTCATGGTCAGAATAGAAGATTGTCACGCGTACGTAGGGGAACTTTGGAATAAATCGGTTGCCTGGTTGAGTTTCGCTGGAGAAACGATGAGTGATCGATAAATCGTAGAAATGTTTCAGTACATTACATGCCTCCGCGCATGCGTCATAGTAATGTCGACTTCTGTTTTACGCCGCTACAAAGGAATCACTCTTCTATTCTTTCTCTTAGTGAGTGCTTACTTTTGTCGACATTTTGTGGCCATTTTGCGTGAACATCACCGTGTGTTTGCTCTAAATACTCTCTACTTTTTTTGGTTTGAAAATAAAATATCAATTCTTATTTTTAGTCCA
Organism: Acanthosepion pharaonis; assembly: GCA_903632075.3. Classification (NCBI taxonomy): domain Eukaryota; kingdom Metazoa; phylum Mollusca; class Cephalopoda; order Sepiida; family Sepiidae; genus Acanthosepion; species Acanthosepion pharaonis. The sequence continues at coordinate 51,127 of CAHIKZ030003723.1, forward strand.
TACGAACGAGCTGAAAGGTTGAAAAAAGGTTAAATATCAAATGTTGCTACTATTTATTGGGCGGAGGGTGTCCTTATTATGGAGAGACTGGAATGATACCCTGTTTAAGGAACGACAGGGTGATTCTGTGGACGACGAGGACAATATTGAAGTTAGCGAAGACATATATTGGGGTGGTGCATAATTATCAGACGTTTTTAAACAATATTATGAAAAAAAATCAACGTAATAATTCAACAATAACATTTTTAAATGATTATTACGGAGATCATTATCGACATGCATTTTTATAACCTGAAAATAAGATAATATTTTATTTAAAAAAGTAAACAAAACAGCAATTTTTATTAACAAATAACTCCGTATCTGTCAATATTTCTGAGATGAGGTGTTATGTACACTATTTAAGTTACTCGGACTATTGTCCTAATCTTTGTTGCCGCATTTATCACAAAGCTTCGGCCGTCGTACACTCCGGGCTTCTTCAGGTGGTTGGAATATTGAACTGAACCCTTTATTTCGCTCGCTGGTGTAAAAAGTTCTAGTTCCACGTGCCATGTCTAATGTATGTCAGTTATCTCCTGTTAATTCCCCTCTCCAAGTTCTCCACTGCCTTAACCAGGTATTGAACTCATACTCTTTGGGTCCTGTCACTGGATCTAACTAACAGCTTTATCCACTGTGGTATGCGTCCTTGACGACACATGGCACGTGGAACTAGAACCGTCTACTCCATCGAGCGAAATAAAGGGTTCAGTTCGACATTCCAGCGACGTGAAGAAGGCCGGAGCGTACAACAGCCGATGCGTTGTGATAAATATGCTAACAAAGATGAAGACAGTAGTCCGAATAATGTAATTAGTGAATAAATAACACGCCTACAAAAACGCCTGATAATTATGCACCTACCCAAGCTGACAACAACACAGACTTAACCAAATATGGCAAACGCACTCAATCAACTGAATTAATAATTAATCATCGTGTATAATACGCAGGCTATTGAGGCTCCTTGTATTGAAGACGTACTGGGACTTAAAGATCTTAAGTGGAACGACTATTTTTACGAAACCAGCCATTGTAAAATTAACTCGTACTATTTATTTGAAGTTCCTTACCCCGTTTCATGACTTATCGGCTAAAATAATTCAAAAGCCTTTTTATGAATAATCAAGAGTGGTCTCCCCCTGTTTTGTTACTCTCCATTTTGAGAGAGCTATTTCTGTTTACTGGGACTATTAAAGGACATTATGCGGGAACCTTGTCTTCTCACGTGACTTTTGATTAATAGAGCAAATCAAATATTTTCTGTAGTAAGCAATAGAGAATGATCGCTCTCATTTAATCAACATTTTTTTTTCTTTTTGTGTGGCTTATCCTTTCAGTACATAGACGATCATGGCTCTCTCTCTTTATTTAACTGAAAATACAAAGAACAGTGTCCTTTGATAGTCTCAGTAAACAGAAATAGCTCTTTTAAAGAAGAGAGTAACAAAACAAGAGGAGACCACCCCTGATTATTCATAACAGTTTTATTCGAGAATTGCAAAAGTTCTTCAGTGATAAAAAGAGGGGATGATTAAAATGGAAATCAGCTTATAATAAATAAAATGGAGGAGAGTAAAAAAAAATAAAAATAAGTCCTCAAAAGGAATGCTATTGTCGCAAGAAAATGCTGTTATCATATTCAAAAACCCGTAAAAGGTTTCTAAATGAACGCTAAAAAGACGATATACCAAGGTTGCTGAGCAAGTCCAACAGATCCTTCTGGCGTACTTTGTCGAAGGCCTTTGCGTAGTCGACTCCGGATACTTGCTATAACACTGATATGTCCCAAAAAAGGCTATATTTGTTCGAAGTAGCAAAGTGGTTGTTGACTACAGTAACCGGATAGGACAATCTAGCAGGTAACCGTAATGGACTGGTCCTCGTCGTAGTGGTAGTGTGACGTCGTCCCCCGGTCGCAGCGTCGACTGTGTCGTTCGATCCCGTTCGCGGCGCCAATTGAGACGTCACGTGCTCCCCAGGCTCTGATATCCTGGTCACGGACAGCACCAGTTGTGACGTTTTTGTCGCGGCGTCAGCTGTTCGCCCTCGCTGCTCCAAACGTGACGCTCTAACCCTTTGGTTAGATTGATACCAGCCTCGTCGTTCTCAACCCGCTTCCAACGCCTGGTTACCAGGGTAACTGCACTTTGATCTCCGGTCTGCCTACCACGTTGTGACTTGATCTTAGACAGACGAGATCAAACAGGGCTTGGGGCCGTAATGCAAGTTGAGTCTAACGGGGGTGATAACACACAATTATGTATAATAAAAAAAGAATAAAATAAAAAATTCACAAGGTCCAACGTATCAAGAAAAGGTAACAAACTTTTTATGTCTATTTGCTCGGTACATAGGGGACTATGTCTACTTCCCGACCCGTTCTGTGGATTGTGGCACGACGCTTTTACTAGGCAACTTTAAGGCTTCCAGTTGTCTGCTCTCTAAGAAATTACACTTACACTTCTGACAAGGGCGTCGACCGATTCTCCTCGTGCGTCACGTGACCGCTCTCGGCCAATGAGGTCCTGGTCGGGTATCTTTCCTCCTCCTTCGTGCGCCACGTGATCTTATTTAGCCAATGACGTCCTAGTCGGGTATCTTTCTCCTCCTTCGTGCGCCACGTGATCTTATTTAGCCGATGACGTCCTGGTCGGGTATCTTTCCTCCTCCTTCGTGTCATGTGATCTCATCTAGCCAATGACGTCTTTAGTCGGGCGTGGACAATCCGTGGCTTTGTTCTGGGGGAAGAAACACCTTGCTAAAAAAAATAAAATTTAAATCGCCCGTATCATAAGCGACTGCGATGACACCTTCGGCTTTTTAACACGTGGTATTTGTCAAGCAGTTTATCGCTAATTGATATGACCCAAGAAAGGGATTTTCAGACCTGTTGGTGTTTCCGTGAACGAATAAAATATTTCACTTTTTCCCGGCCAAAGGACCGATAATAAAATTTTCATTATCTCAAAAAACATTTTCAGCGAACATCATCTTGTGTGGCTTTTTCCAATTCTGGAAATTGTTGTGTTTTCGTATTAATGGTTTGTCTCTTCATATCCTTAGATACACTTCCCACCTGTTACCTATCATATTTTTCATTGTCTCTAAACTTCGTTTCTTCAACCATTTGATAACAAACTTCCATTTTTCGTGGACACGGAAGTAGGTCAGGTGCTTGACCTGGATATCTTCTGACATCTGTTATGTGTCAGTCGAGCGTGTGTGTGCTCGCTTATGACCTGTTTTCGTATTATTTATTTATTTTTATTTTTCTTCTGTCTTCTCTTTCTTTCTCCCAGATCGCTTGAATGTAAAGAAAGAATTATTCCTAACCTCGAAATATTTTTCAGCCCTAAATAATTATCAAATGGTTGACAAACCGTAAAAAACAAATCATATATTTATGAATATTTCTTTTCAGCTCGCTAACTATGCATGGTGCTACAGTAGGCAATAGGCGTAGTCAGCAGGCGAAGACAATAGGCGTCCTACATGTACCTCCACATCAGTCTGTATTTATGGCTGACACCAGTCAATCATATTACTGTGAGGGGGAACCCAGGTGTATGCATATTCATTACATCAAACACCATAAGCTGTTCAGAAGTAAAGCCTTCTTAATTTACCACCAACGTGTCTAGTTAATTTTGAAAACAAATGACCGCAGAGGATTCAATTGAATGGTGACTCAAACTAATATTTGCGACGAATAGCAACATTTCAAACACATCGATTGGATAAAAGAATCTGTGGGAAAAGGTGACAAAAACCATCCTAGCAAACATATCAAAATGTCATCCTTCTTAAGATAAGCTTACTCGTCTCTAGAACTGACAGGACAATATTTCCGATTAAAATATGCACTTATAGAAAATCATTAAGATAATTGCATTAAATTTTGTATAACACTCCGATTAGATTTTTCCATTATTCCACACCCTTTTCCGATCAGTAACCTATTAACTGCTCTTTCACTTAATCGATCTTTTCACTTCACTGTTTTGTAAACACCTTCGAAGAATCTACCATTGTCGTAACAAAAAATACTGCCAAATGGTGTCTCCAGTTCAAATCTAAATTTGTAAAGCCAACGGTTACAGATATTAGATAAACAGGTATTAGACAAAAACACAAATCCACTTGGATTATTATACATACAAAAGAAAATGTCTGTATGTGTTTTAAAATTAGAAAAAACTATTTCTAAAAAGACAACGCGAATATCTGTTTAGGAACGGAAATAGTGACGTTTAAGGCAGTCATGTCGACATGGAAGCCACAGAGAGATAATTAGGAAGAACCTCAATTGGAAATTGTTTTAGCGGACTGGATAGCCGGACATGAAGGTATTTCTAACTGGGACCCACATACAAGATAATGTGTTGTTTTATTTTTCCCTTCTAATCCTGTGAACACATTGTGCACATTTGGCTGTGATGCGTTTGCTTGGTATAACCTTATCAGACTATTATAATGGGTATTGTTGTGTTTTATGTCTTTGTACCATGGAGTCACTTTGCTGTTGAATGTTCTCTATACAACAACAACAACTAAATAATAATAATAATAACAATAATAATAATAATAATAATAATAATTGTTGTGGATTCCGGGGTGAAATCCGGTACCAATAAATAACAAACGCCAAGAATGAATATAGGAAAATAATGTATCAACGTAATAATACAAACTGGTAATGCAGGTTAGTAGTTCCAGGAATACGGGTTAGTAGCAAAATATCTATACTGTCTTTGGTATTGAAGTATGGCTGTATGACTTCTTACTGAGTCTACGTGCTCGCTCACGGTGACTCTTGCTCGCTACGATCGTTTTGTCTGTCTGTTATCTTCACCCTCTGTTGCTCTCGTCTCTCGGGTCTTCACGTAGCAGTAGTATATGTATATACTGGATGAGTCCATTTGTGTAAAAAGGGGAAGACCCCTCAGCAATAATGATAATAATAATAATAATGGAAGGAAACTACAAGAAACGGGTAAGAACATCGCCCAGAACCAGTTAAAGACGGACTTTACAATACACAGAGACAGAACAATCACAGCTAATCACCCAGACATTGTGATCAAAGACCACAAAAACGGAATATACATTCTTATGAACACGACAGTCCCTGCAGATTGTAATGTAATTATAAAGATCTTCCAAGAACTATCAAAATGCAAGAATCTTGAAGTGGAAATCTCAAGTATACGACGCATCAATAATTCCAGTTATAGTTGCAAACCTCGGATAGATTGGAAAAAGCTTCTGAAAGACTCGTTGAAGAGATCCCTGGTAGCCCGGGTCTTAAAGAAATACAAAAATGTGTACCCACAAGTACAGTTTACACATTACGAAGTGCTTTTTACTATGTAAAATCTGTGTTATCTTAGATTTTTTTTTTTTTTTACAAAAATAATCAGTGAAAAGTGTCATTAAGACATTTCTGACCTTATGTTTCTTGTTGGGACCCGGTATAATGTTTTTATGGTGAGTGTATACATTTTTATGGTTAGTGTATACATTTTTATGGGTGGTGTATAAATTTTTAACAGAGAGTCGTAGCTGCGTTGTAAAAAGAAAATGAAAAGATGACGTATTGTCATGCAATGAAGCATGTTGAATAACAATATACTTTTTTTTTTTAATTTTTAAAAAATTTATTTTACATTTATTTATGTGAATGTATTGATTTATTTCTTTTTTATCAAATATACTTACCATTACTTAAGTAGTGTAAGCCTTCTTCTTCTTCTTCTTCTTCTTCTTCCTTTGCTATGTGTCATGTCTCTCCAGGATGTGGCCGATAATAGCTCTCCACAATTTCATGTCCTTTGTAGCTCTCAGTAAAATTTGCCTTTCGCTGTTATAATCTCTCTTCTGCCAACCATTTGCACAATATGGCTTTTCTTCTTCTTCTTCTTCTTCTTCTTATTATTATTATTATTATTATTGTTGTTGTTGTTGTTGTTGTTGTTCTATGTGACGTTTTCGTTTCCCATCGGGACTTAGTTTATCATGACTCTCCACAATTTCCCGTCTTCTGTAGTTCTTCCTAAACTTTGTCTTTTCGCTACTTCTCCCAATGTCTCTTCTGTCAGCCATTTACAGAAGCTCATTCTTCTTCTTCTTCCTCTTCTTCTTCTTCTTCTTCTTCTTCCTCTTCTTCTTCTTCTTCTTCTTCTTCTTCTCCTCCTTCTTCTTCTTTTTCCATATGCCGTGTCCCGTCAGAACGTGATTGATCATGGCTCTCTACAATATCCTGTCTTCTGTAGCTCTTAGAAAGTTTCTCTTTTCGCTATCTCTCCTAATCCCTGCTCTGCCGACTATTTTCATGAGTTCGTTAGGTACGTTACACGCTGCTTTCCTCAGTTCCTCTTTCCTTCTGCAAAAACTATTAAACTCTTCATTTTTATCATTGATCACGAACATTTCCACACTTTATTACAGAAAATGTTTTTTTTGTAAATGGTAAACATAGATGTTCAATTATCATTTCTGTGAATGAAGGTCTGCTAGGGTGGATGACTAAGTGATACAGCCGGCGCATTCTCGGGATCACTCGTGTTTCTTCGTCAATACGGCAACTCTTCTGTAGAGACTTTGATTTACATTTCTAGGAGAGAGTGTATAACCCGGTGTGATCAGTAGATCAACGACTGCTTCTCGTTTCCGACTATATTCAGCTGCGTTTAAACGCTTTGTAGTGGCGTAATGCTCAGCATGCTTGTCTCACTTGAGCAATTACGACTGAATATGAGGTTCGAAGCTCACTGGGAGTGCCACACTTTCGGCGTTGTGCCACATCTACGCTACACTCAGAAAATGATGTCTGAGCATTTCAACGTGGAGCAATGGTTAGCAAAAACTTACCTCGCCGTATCAATTACTTCTAAGTAGTAACTTCATTCCTCACCTGGTGCTCCATACTTTTGGCCTTGTCCCACATCTAATCTTCACTTAGTAAATGAATCTACGTACACATATCAAGGTGTGAATATATACATAAACTGTCAAAATATATATAAAATATCAAATGTATTTTCGCTATATACACATGGCTTTCGAAGTCTGTGTTGTTCTTTAAACATAGTACCTCTCTATATATCCGCCCTGGGTATGACGATAAACTTAATCCGCGTCCTGGGTAAGACGATAAACTACATCCAGCAGCAAGGCCTCTGATCAGGAGGTTTTGAGGAGTGTGGAACCATCTATTAATTGCTGGTGTTCCCAGGTCCACCCTGACCCGGGGCAGTAGCACCTGTTAGGGTCCCAGCTATAGGCAAATAGTTAACCCCTAAACTGGGGTAAAATTAGGTTTTAATACCAGGAATAATTTGTTAAAAAAAATATTATCTGCAATTAATTTTTGAAAAAAAAAACTATTACCAGCAATACATTTTTGAAAAAAATTATTACCAGCAATACATTTTTGAAAAAAGAAATTATTACTAGCAATATATTTTTGAAAAAAAAAAAAAAATTACCAGCAATACATTTTTTTAAAAATTATTACCAGAAATACATTTTTGAAGGAAAAATTATTACCAGAAATACATTTTTGAAGGAAAAATTGTTACCAGAAATACATTTTTGACAAAAAAAATATTACCAGCAATAAAAATTTTGTCGGCATTAAGTAACCCATTCAGTTTGATATGCCGTAAAACACAACAAACCAAACCCGATAACTGCTATATATATATATATATATAGATAGATAGATAGATAGATAGATAGATAGATAGATTCTTCCCGTATTAAACGCTATTTGTCAGTATCCCAATCGGGATGTGCAGGTGGCTGGCGGCTTGGAACTAGAAATCGAAGAACAGAGTTCGAATACAGGTAGGGTTAATTACATTCACATGCACGCAAATATACTTGGGAAAGGTATGAATCCACCCACTCCTGCTATGGGTTAAATAGAAGGATATGTATACGTAAAAATAATCATTATTCTTAAAAGAAATAGTGATAATACAGTATTCACTCGCAAAAAAAAGAATTATACTCACAGTCAAAATTATGTTTGAATATTAAATAACCGACAAAATTTTAATAAGCTATAAAAACTCAAATAAATCAATTTCACAAGAAATATATTTTAGGACCCTTAAAAATTAAAATTTATCTTGCATCATAAATACGACGACTGCTGGTTTGCTTTACTTTACGGCTTATCAACCTCAATCGGTTATTTAATGCTGTTAAAATTTTTATTGCTGGTAATATTTTTTTTTCAAAAATGTATTGCTGGCAATAATGTTTTGCTGGTATTAATTTTTCTTCAAAAATTTATTGTTGGTACTAATTTTTTACAAAGTATTTCTGGTACTAAAACCTCTTTTTACGCTTTCATAGTATTTTGACCCCAGACGTGCTACCAGCCAGGGTCAGGGTGGACCTGGGAACACTATCAATTAAGACATGGTTCCACGCTCCTCAAACCCTCTTGATTAAAGGCCTTGATGTTGAGCGTAGTTTATCGTCTTACCCAGGGGGCGGATGTAGTTTATCGTCTTACCCAGGAGACGGATGTAGTTTATCGTCTTACCCAGGAGGCGGACGTAGTTTATCGTCTTACCCAGGAGGCGGACGTAGTTTATCGTCTTACCCAGAAGGCGGATGTAGTTTATCGTCTTACCCAGGAGGCGGACGTAGTTTATCGTCTTACCAAGGAGGCGGACGTACTTTATCGTCTTACCCAGGAGGCGGATGTAGTTTATCGTCTTACCCAGGAGGCGGACGTAGTTTATCGTCTTACCCAGGAAGCGGATGTAGTTTATCGTCTTACCCAGGACTTACCTCTCTATGATGCAGACTTTCCGAAATTCTAAAAGTGTTGGTTGTTGATCTCCCTTACACGTTGCGTTTTAAAGCACCATAATTGAGAAATGATATTTCGTTTGCTTTGGGTCATGATTTCAAGGGGGACAAATCAGTTGCCTTAAAGTGCATGAAATAGTTTTGGGTGGTAACGTTCGCTAGAGATTCAATTCCTTCTACTACATGAACTCTGCGACCAGCTTCATCATCTTTATTTCATCGACTATTTTAACCCGTTCCACTCAAAATATTAAGTCAAGGTTATCGAGCTTTCGTCCGTTTCCCGAAAAATTATGAACGAAAGGATCAAGGACTTACTGAATATACGAGGCGGACGGCGATCGTCTTCAATTTCTCAGAGTATAAGGCGACAGAAAAGTTAGATTTGGCAGGTCACTTTCTAGCTGAGAAGGCCGGATCCGTTGCGTGAATCTATTTGTTAATGTTTCTTGAGTCAAGCTGTGTGGAAAAGAGATGACGTGATGCGGAGCTATGGTCAAAGAATAAAGATGCTTGGATCAATAGCCATTTACGAAAGCAGGAATACACAGGTTGCTCTTGCAGGATTCTTGGCAAAGCGTTTGTGGCTTCTTTAAATCAGATTTAGCTATTTGCGTTACAGAGGATCATGCAAGGTTTTCTTCTTTCTAATTCCGTGTGCAGGAATGGCATTTTGATAGACACAAACCGGCACCCCCGGTGTTAGACATTCTTTACTTATATCTACTTCATGAGTGTTTTAGTTTAGCTTTCTATGGGGCAACGTTTTAAATTGGGAAGATTTCGATGCACCAATGGTTCAAGTGGGGAAAGAGAGACAGCCTCGAAAATCAGCATTGAAATCTTTGCTTTTAACTGAGTTATTATTTGTTGCTTTTACCGACTTCTTGAATTTATAGTATCAATATATATATATATATATATATATATATATATATATATATATATATATATATATATATTAATTTTTTTCTTTAATTTTTCAATGAATACTCATGTTTGAGTAGACTATTGAGTAAAAATAACGTTTAAACAAATAATTGAAAATATGCCGGAATTAATCAATTTTAATATATATAATGTGTATGTGAATGTGTGTGTGCAGTATATATATATATATATATATATATATATATATATATATATATATATATATATATATATATATATGTATGTATGTATGTGTATTTTAGATTTAGAGAGAGAGAGACTTATAAATGTAAAAGACAATAGAAAAAATGTAATATTAGCCAATGTGTACTTTTTCAAGGCAAAAACGAAATGAATTTGTTAAAAAAGTAACTAATAATAACAAAACAAAATGTCCTTAGCAAATGGAAGAATTTAGAAAACGCGATTATATTCATATTGTCAACTAAAAATTACGTCAAGTACTGTCACGTGTGGAGATATTGTTTTTATTGTTGTGGTGACGAATTCAACCATTTTCTTTTTATTTCTTGATACAATTGTGCATATTTGCTTGGGAGAGTAGATATTCTGTTAGGAAAGCTGATATAGGGAAAAAGCCTTGGCGTAGATTAATATTTGGATAATATTTTACATTCGTATATATTGTCCTTTTCTATAGGTTAACTGTGAGAAAATATATATATATATATATATATATATATATATATATATATGTGTGTGTGTGTGTGTGTGTGTGTGTGTGTGTGTGTAAGCAGATATATGGATATAGATCCGACAGTATGAAGAAAAATACAGAAAAAACAAACAAAAATCTTAATATGCAATTATGCTGTATTAATGTTAATTTTGTGTTAAATTTTTATATGTTCTAATGTTAATTATGTTTAAATGAAAATGTCCATGAAGATGGTCTTAAATAGACCGAAACGTCCGACGTCGACTTTATATTAACATTAATACAGCATAATTGCATATTAAGATTTTTGTTTGTTTTTCTGTATTTTTCTCCATATATATATAAGTGGGCCCTTATATAAATTTATATAGAGAAATTGTATGAGAAGTAGAATATGTTTATCATCGGAGTGAAAGACGAAACGCGTCACAAGTAAACTCTTTCCATCGTTTTCATAGAATGTCCCAAATATTGTTCTTGATATATGAAAAAATATATCATTATCTCATATTGCAATTTTCCACGCATTTCCGTACTGAATCATATTACGGATATCACAGATTGCATGAGCCGGAAGTTCCAATACGAAATTTTCATGCTGTTTTGGTGTAAATCTGAGGAAAGTGCAGAGGATTCGGAAAGAGTTGATATATCCAGTCAACATCATGGCGTTTGGAGTGATCACTAGCGATGATGACATTGATCTTGTCAAAGGGTCTCAGATTCCACACGGAGGCCTACATGAAATGTATGAGGAGATAGTGTTGCTGGAAGATGTCTGGCAACTGGACTCTGCGCAGAAGCAGGGGAACACAGTCATGGCGGTGAAAAAAATTCTGCAAAACATTAACTGTTACCTCTAGCCACCTAACTGCCCAAATTGCAACCCTCTTGATTATTATATCTGGGGCGTAAGAGCAAAAAATTCCTTGTAACACCAAAGATGAACAGACGGCAAGGATTATGGCAGCATTCATGAACATAAAAAAGGAGATTGTGCAGTAGATTCCAAAAGGTTTGGAGACTATGGTGGAAACCAATGACGATTTTATGGAAGGAATTTACTCTTTAGTATTACAAGATAGTTTTGTGTAATTTTGGTAAATAAATTTGTTAAAATGAGATGTCAGTGTTAATTTCATTTTTGTGTAATTTAGACGACAATTTTTTCATCGCAGTCTCTTGCTTCCTTTCTCTCTCACTCTCTCTCTCTCTCTCTCTCTCTCTCTATATATATATATATATATATATATATATGCAAATAAGAGAAAAACAAATGGAGTAAAAATCCACATTTCGTAACATTTACTTTCTTTTTTTTTAAATGTGCTCAATACAAAGTAGAGCAAAATATTATTATTATAAATTTTATTATAGGACGCTATAATAAAATATTTTTAAATCGATACACAAAAATTTCATGTTTCAATACTATGATTGTACTTCCTCAGGCGTGGTTGGTAACTGGTCTAAACATCGCCTGAGAAAGCACAATCATACTACTGAAACATGAAAGCTTTTGTATAGCGATTTCAAATGTTTTTATTATAATATATATTATAAAATGTACAAAGTCCGACAATTATTTTAAGACATTTTTATGTTTATACATTCTTTTTTAACAGATACAAGTATTTAAGCAAATGCTCTGTTTATAATAAACACTATTAACCGTCCTGAATGTCCCAGAAATCGTCATACAAAATATGCGTTCTCCGATAGGAATCGAACCTGTATCCTATACGAAACCGTCATATATCCCGTTGCGCTTTTACCGATTTCACCACAGAAACGCGTTCGGTTAGCAAGGTCGATTTTACTGTCTTTAAAGTATAATCTTCCATGATTCTCTCACGTACATTCATATCCGCTCGAGGCGTATCCATATGTACAGAAATGACGTCACACATTTCTCGGACATTCAGGCCGGTAAATGTTGTTAATACTGTTTATTATAAACACGGCATTTACTTAAATATTTGTATCTATAAAAAAGAATGTATAAACATAACAGTCTTATATATATATATATATATATATATATATATATATATATATATATTAAATGTGAAAAATATCGTATGCTATATTTATGGGAAAAAATACATGGCCGCGTAAACGCCTTTGAACTCTGTCAAGAGAAGATAAGTCAGCTCCATCCAGAAAAGTTATGGCAACGATATTCAATTTTTGGTTTCATCTGATAGCGTATATTCATGTACTTTCTGCGCAAGACCAACAAAATTCCTTGTAACACCAAAGATGAACAGACGGCAAGAATTATGGCAGTATTCATGAACATAAACAAGGAGACCGTGCAGAAGAGTTCCTTTAGATTCCAAAGTGGTCTGGAGACTATGGTGGAAACCAATAGTGATTTTATGGAAGGAATTTACTCTTTAGTATTTCAAGATATTTTTGTGTAATTTTGGTAAATAAATATGTTAAAATGAAATGTCAGTGTTAATTTAATTTTTGTGTAATTTAGACGACAATTTATTCATCGTAGTCTATTTCTTTTCTTTTTTTCTCTCTCTCTCTCTCTCTCTCTCTCTCTCTCTAACCATTTTATGCCTTTTATCAGGTATTCCCTGTAGACATGACACACCATAGATCGATGCATATCAAATAAATATCCCCCAATTTCAAAACCGGAATATTCTCTACGTCTTGCAATCACTATTACGCCACATTCAATCTCTGATACTACACCTCGTCTTAACGCTCATAGGATATTAGAGCAAAGTTGAGATATATCTGTAAATATCCATGAGGGTAAGTTAAGGTTGCCCAGCTTACCATTACTTCGACGTAGTATATCAATGGCTTTTTGTATGTTACTGTATATACACGATAAAACTAAGAAATAATGTGAGGCTGGGATAAATCGTTTCATGGTCCATATAACACCTTCTTGGTCGGGTCGGTTCTATTTCTCTTTTAATAGATATCCTCAGAAAAAAGAAAAAATACACTGAAGAAAATGAAGAAACTCTTTTCCTAAAAGCCAGTCAAGTGTCGATATTCTTTTTTTCTTTTACACACACCAACCCACCGAGTGATAATTGTCACTGAATCCTCCCAGGCTTTGTAATTAAAACTGACGTCTTTTTCTAACAGGTTCATTTGAAGACTTTAGCGTTTTGGTTTTCTTTATTTTCTGGCCCGTAGTAATGAGTGAGGAATCAGGTGAACAAAAAAAAACGGAGATAAATCGTATGTCTTTGCCAAAGTTGGAAGCTGGATTAGAAAAGTTTGGTTAATTTAAAGAACAATTATAACCTTCAGCAAACTGTGTTCATTAAATTGGTAACATTTTGATGACACTTTAGGTCGCTCATCGTGGAAAACAACACAAATGTGGATGTCATGATCGCCATTTAAGCGAGAAACGAAAGTATTCTTTCGGACCAGCATCATCATTTATATTCTAGTGTTTTAAATCCCCCAACAGTTAAAATGTCTAGAGCAAAGGATGCGGAAAGAGGCCCTGGACAATTCTGAAAACTGACAGGATAGATTGAAGTCAAGAAAGAAAAAAAAACGCATGATCGATCTAGAGAGCTTGTGTAAATGGATAGCAGAACAAGGTTTAGGAGAGATAATAAAACTCAAAAATTAATTAAAAGCTACAAACGACAGGATGTTGTGGAGAGCCATGATTGCCAACATCCTGAATGGACACGCCACATAGAAGATACTGATACAAAAAGCCAAGAGTCAAAGATATTTATAATATAAACAAGTATAATGTTATATTAACCGATGAAACCAGACAGGTTTCACACACACACACACACATATATATATATATATATATATACACACACACACACACACACACACACACACACACACACACTCACACTCTCTCTCTCTCTCTCTGAAGGTTCAGTGTAAGTACAGAGATATTCTGATACAGTAAAAATACTTGGTGGTGGGATTAGTCAAATAATAATTTGTTAGTCTTACAAATCACTTCTGGTAACATTTTCTTTTAGATAATAACGGTTTAGTGATATAACACTTACTAATTAACCCATAGCTGGTGGGAGAAGATGTGGATTCATACCTTGCCAAATGTACTAGCGTGTAAGTAAATATAACGAAACACACTTTAATTAAAACTCGGCACTAAGATTAACAATTTCGAGCCACTATCCATTGCAACACCCGCAAATCTGGTATTCCTAAGTGGACACTCACCTAGGTACTGACCAGACTAGATGTTGCTTAACTTCAGTGTTTCTACGGAAACCGGCGCATCAACGTGACGTGGACGTAAGAATAGACGTTGGATTTACAGGAGTGTTGTTCGCAATTGTACTGATTAAAGGCAAGGATTAATGAAACGCTTCCGGAAGTGGCCAATCGAAAATGTGTCATCGTATATCAGGACATTTCCAGACCTGATATCCCATTGCAGACCCAGCCAAAATTGATACAACCTGACTGATCTGGATGCCCTGACACAGCCGCCATTCTTACCTAACCATACACTTTTCAGATTACCACTTATTTTGATCCTTTCAGTATTCTATAAATGGGAAGAACTTCAGTTTTCTAGAAGCCTGTAAAAAAACACTTAAACCAGTTTATCACCCAGAAAGGTGTTAGATTCCGAACGGATGGAATTATGCCTTAGCGATGTCTATTGACTGATTGAGTGTTTTCTGTTTTTATGGCTTGTCAACCCTTTAAGCGTTAACCAAAGCCGAAGTGTAGTGATGCTAACAAATTAGTATGCATAATTTGCATAGGCAGAAGTGAACATTCTTATAAGTGGTCACTGAGAATAATCACCACGAGTACGAGTCTAGCGACTGATTAGTGCTCACCTCTACTTCACAACACGAAGAATAATTCTTTTTTTAGCGAATTAATATTACATTAATAATTTTATGCAGATAAAAATGATTTTGCAAGATAGCAGTTCGACTATTTAATACATACATCAGAGGAGAGTATTTGCGTATAAGAGGATGTAATGGACTCGAATGGAATTCGAACTCGGCTCTCCGTGTTCTCATTCTGAAAGCTAGTGGAAGAATATGGCAGAAATGTGGTTGAATAAATCTATATAGAAATATTTTCATATTATTTTTTTAGTTTTATTTCAAAATCCCCTCTGAGCTTTTGTTCCGATCCAATAATTTGCACAAATCTTCCGTACTGACAGTAAAACTAGACTGAGTTGCTGACTGTAACAGGATTTCGTATCGCTTGGCGAAACAATATAGGAGAAGTATCGGATGACAGTGTTGATATCAATCCCATAAATAAAAATTACAAGATTTCTAGACTAGTTAGTATTTGAAAGTAAGAAGAATGGACTAAGCATCAATTGTAAGAAGACAGAATATATGGTTGTCAGCAAGTAAAAAAAAAAACCCCAGAAACTGGGGGAAAAATCATGTTTTCTTCTTCATCTATGTGCCGTGTCCGCTCAGATTGTTGCCTATCGTGGCTCTCCATAATTTCCTGTCTTTGTAACTCTTAATAATTTTTGTATTTTGTTATACCTCCAAAGCCCTGTTCTGCCACCCATTTCCTTTACCTTACTAGGTAGGCTATACGTTGTTTTTATGCGCCTCTCTTACATCCAATGTCTTCTTTGTGTCTCAAACTTTCCAAACCTTCTTTCCTGATGATGCGACCTAGAAATTCCAATCATATTTTATTTTTGATGTTAAGTGGCTTTTATTTTTCCATTTTCTTTAAAATTTCGTCGTTGCTCACATGTTCAGTCGATGTCATTATCGGATTTCTTCCGTAGAAATACATTTCTGTGGCTTCACCTTTATTCTGAACAGTGACCTCACAGATGAAAAATAGACGACACATCAAAAATATGGCTCTTCAGAAGGATGCGAGACCATGAGTGGAACATATATGCAATACAAACAGACTGGAGAAATATACAGACAATTAGAAAGAGAGAGCTGAAACTTCTAAGACATATAAAGAGGAAGGAATGTTTGGAAAATTTAACATTCAAAGGACATATTGAATGCAAAAGGAACTTCCTACTAGACGATCTTATATAAATGTTTGGCAGAATGGGTAGTGGGCGAAATAGTAAAAACATGATCCTTCGTGCCTGCAAAATAACGGAGTATCAAAACGACGGCCTTTCCATTGACACCGCTATTATTTTAACTACCTTCACTCCCCGGCAATATTTATTGTTATAAAGCGATGGTTGTTTAAATACACCCTTGTGCAAATTAATTGAAACAACCAATTTAGTTACATTTCTTTCACCATACGGTCAGTTGTAGACCCACTTGGGCGACAGGATGTAATCAATTTCTCCTTTTCCCTCAGATTAAGTCATTTTCAGTGGTGTGCATTAATATGAACCTATTTTCGAGGTGTATGATGAAATTTGTTTGTTCTTGAAAAATATTGCGTCATTCGTGATTTCATCAGATTTTTAACCCGCCCGCACACTACTGTCTAGATTGTCGATTAGTTGTCCTACGGCCATTGTCTGCGATGGACGTTTCTTCAAGGAAGCGTACAAACACACTGGCAAGCCTTAGCAGTGAGCAAATCAAAGTACTACACACTGGCCCGGAAACTCTCCTGATTTAAATCCAATCGAGAATCTGTGGTCAATGTGCAAGGAATGACTTTGTGGAATGAACATAGAATGTGCACTGTGTCATGTTTCATTAGAAAAATACGAAAAAAAAACTGAAGAAATAACGGAATTATTCGTTTTGTTTCAATTAATTTGCATAAGGGGGTACCTTCCCCGTCTGGAAATATTGATTGTTTTAAAATGTGAGGAGCAAAATTGGATCAAAACCTGAATATATGAGGAATGTTTCATATATTTGCGTTTTATTTCAATTCTAATCATCGCTTTTTAAAATATTGCCAAAGAAGTGAAGATAGATTAAATGGTATCATAGGAAAAACAGTTCATTTATATCAAAAAGACATTACTAAGAGGTGTAGGGGATAGCAGATTGCTGAAATAGCAAGGTAGATAATAATAGATTATGAGGTTCGTAATACAGATTTTATTGAATAACGTTCAAATTGTTTCCAAACTTTCACGCATGCGCACTTCAGTACATATCATTTTTTTTTTTTTTTTTAGAATTGACTATATTTTCAGGGGAAAACTTTTACATGTATAATCTTAATACACATATCAAACACCCTTTCCGTTTTCCGGGAAGCTTGATCACTGATATTTACTCCTGTGTCATTGTAGGTTTTGAACGTCTAAAAAAAATTTAGACCCCTTCCCCAGTTGCCCCGACTAGGAATTATCACCTCCTTCAGATTGACAAATTTAGTTTAGTGATAATGAAATATTTCCAGCTATAAAATATATATAATATTTTGATCGCAGTAAAACAAAATGTTTACAGCAAAAGAACATTATATTTTCTTTTTTCATCGAGAAGGTTATCTTTCATCTATTTGGAATTCTTTTTTTATACTTGATAAAATCCATCCCGCCTCTCGAAGAGCGTCGCAAACTACCTTTGACCAAAAGTCTGTCACAAAAAAGAAGAAGAAAAAACAACAAATTAGTCCACCAGTTAATCATCCACCCTGTGTTACGCTGTCTCATTTGCTGAAACCACTCCGAGCCGCGACTCGAGTTGTTGAAACGAAATTCATTCTCTAGAATGTCAGGAATAGACCGTCTTCTGTATTTTGAATTGGAATTTCCTAGTTGAAAGGTTAATCGACATTAAAAAAAAAATTATTTGCACGGCGTCTTCCGTTTTTAAATGCCGAGATATCAAAGCGGAAATACCATCTCGATTCTTTCATATATTTCACTCCTGGAAGACATCCCTCCGACGTTTGCAGATCTTTCGAAGATATTTGACTGAAACAATAACATTTAATGTTTGCAATATTAAAACAAAGATCAATTGTTTATTAGCAAACCGATATATAAGTATTTGATTTACCAGTTAGCTTTTTGATTTTGAAATTATGTAGGCAAAATGGTGTGAAGATGAAAAAAATTAAAACTGGTCTGTTTCATAGTTAACCATCACTCAAAGACGTATAACAGCAGCAACATCTAAAACGCATAGTACGTGTAATTCCAAGAGAAAATAATTCATATATTGTCTTTCCACACAACTTCAAACAAAATTTTAGGAAGGAATCCTCTAAAAATACAATGCTAACAGTTTCTTACCTCGCATTTCTGTTTTGTGGAATTGTTTTCCGGCTTCTTTCAGCCAAATTTGATATTAATTTTTTTTTAAATGTCATGTCATGTTTGAACTTGTTCTTTTCTTGTTCTCTCACTTTAATAATGTTTCTATCTAATAATTGTTCATGGTTAGAAAACACATGCGTCTCATTGGCTTGGGCGCCTTCTTGGTGTGAAATTATTTTTCAAAATATACCCGTCCTGGGTTTGACGATAATCTACATCCGACAGCAAGGCATCTGATCAGGAGGTTTTGTGGAGCGTGGAACCACCTCTTAATTGCTGGTGTTCCCACGTCCAACCTGAGTCAGAGTGGTAGCACCTGTTAGGGTACCAGCTATGTGTAAATCTTTAAGCGCAAACCCGTCCGCGTCCTGGTTAAGACGATAAATAATATCCGGCATCTTTGGTAACACGATAAACTACATCCGCGTCCGGGGTAAGACAATAAACTACATCCGTGTCCTGGGTAAGACGATAAACTACATCCGCGTCCTGGTTAAAACAATATACTACATCCACATCCTGGGTAAGACGATAATCTACGTCCGCGTCTTGGGTAAGACGATAAACTTCGTCCGCATCCTGGGTAAAACAATAAACTTCGTCCGCATCTTGGGTAAGACGATAAACTACATCCGCTTCCAGTGTAAGACGATAAAGTACATCCGCGTCCTGGGTAAGACGATAAACTACGTCCGTGTTCAGGGTAAGACGATAAACTACATCCGCGTCCTGAGTTAGACGATACACTACGTCAGCTTTCTGGGTAAGACGATAAACTACGTCCGCATCCTGGGTATGACGATAAACTACGTCCGCGTCCAGGGTAAGACGATAAACTACGTCCGCGTGCTGGGTAAGACGATAAACTACGTCCGCCTCCAGGGTAAGAAGATAGACTAACCATAGGACTGTGCTTCCAGGAGCCACAACTATTATCACCAAGCCGCTCAAACTTGACTATTAGAAGCCGGTTCAAGCAATAATAGAAATTATTAGGAGGATTTGATAATTATTATTAAGTAATTCCTCGAGTCTAGAAGAAACCTCAACAGAATGCAGAAAGCACTGGACGGCCGTTTCGACCTATATTTGGGACTCATCAGCGCTAGCATACTTCATTCTCCAGGGTAGACAATTTCTGAGTCTAAACTGTACATCCACTGAACCATTTTATATCTGTTTGTACTATTTGTATTAAGTTTTGTTTTGTTTTTTATTCTTAAATCGCTTTGTCACATGAAGGCTGCAGTTTAGCTCTACTCTATGTGCTATGTACTAGCGGATCATGGCCTTCCACAATATCCCGTCCTTTTTAGCTCTTCATAAATTTTCTCTTAAACCCTGTTCCACCATCTTAAGCTCATCAAGTATATGATGAGTTGTTTTCCTCTTTCCCCCTTTCGCTCAATCTGTCCTGTGAGTATCAGAATCTCCAAGTTCTCCTTCCTCATTTTTGCCACAGAAATTTTAACTGTCTCTTCCTGAAGTAAAAATTCCCTTTTAGTTTCCATTTTTTTTCTAAAAACCTCGTTGTTGCTTAAATGTTTGATCAATGGTATCCTCAGCAACCTTCTGTAGAACTACATTTCTGTTGGTTCAAGACGCCTTTTAATCTTTAATGAAATTATCCAGCATTCACTGCCATATAGCAGGATAGATAGCATGTAACATTTCAATACGCTTTTCTTTGATTCTAATGAAGTTTTCTTTTTCTTCTCTTTTTTTTTTACATCCGTTATTACTTTGCTTAGCTTTCGGAAGGCATCTTTCGCTATCACAATGCGCCTTAGGCTTTCATTGTCACACTTACCGTCCACTATTAAAAGACTTTCCTTTTTATCTCTAGAGATATCAAAATATTATTAACCCTGTCCTGGCGTCTCAGTTTCGGTCTCTTTCCCATCGCCGTAAGGCAACCTTACAGCGATGATTCCCAACTTTTGTACTTGTTTGATGTTGTTATCTCCGATTTGTAATTTGCATTTCGGGCTCTTCCTTTTGCTATCAAACATGCATTCTGCCTTCTTGCAGTTTATGCTTCATGGTCAGAATGGTCGATATGAATTCATTATTTCTCCTCAAATTTTTCAATAATTTAAACGCAACGCCAATCGACATCTTCTGTTTTCCTGAAAAATGTTCTTTTATAGTCCTTTCTTCCCAATAAAATCTTCTTAACATTTTTTTCGAGGGTGCGACCCAAATACACCCACACAATAGTACGACAGTGGCAATGGTACCTTCATCGAGCTAATATCTTACCATTATGTGGGAGGTATTTCTGCCTCCCCATATATATATATATATATATATATATATATATATATATATATATATATATATATATACACCTAGTGAGCCAGACAAACCTACCTAGGTTTCACCTAAACGGATCGTCAGGGAAAGTTTGTCTGCTCTACGGTTGTATTGAGCTCTTTTGTTAGTTAGTTGTTTACTCGTATCGGGTTTTTTTCTTTGGGCTTCAGACCTGCATCTGTGCGATTTTTTTGTCGGCAGAAGTTCATGTTTGTAGCTCTTTCTTTTTTAAAACCTTTTTTTCCCTCGAGATTGATTTGATTAGCAAATCAAAAATTCGAAGGTTTTTCGAAACGAGTCTAGTTATCTATATATATATATATATATATATATATATATATATATATATATATATATATATATAGGTGTGGCAGAAGATTGCGTATAAATATTCAGATTTAGGCATCAAAAAATATTTCTTTATCGTTTTACCTCAAACAAGGCGATAATGCCACTAAGATGCATGGGGTTCCTGCGAATGAAAGAGAATGTTTGGTTGATTTTGTTTAGCGAATTATCAACTTAAAATTTGATATTCCGCAAAACAAAACCAGTCAATCAAACAAACATTCGCTTTCATTCCCAGTAACCACTTGCATCTTAGTGGCATTATCGCCTTGCTTGAGGTGAAATGTTAATGAAATAACTGTCAAGTGTATTTTACTAGCTCTATTCTCGGAAAGATAGTCAATTACCGTTGATTTCTGCACGGTTTTTATTTAGAGTTATTGTCCCAAATTTTTTTCAAGTATGCCTTTTTATTTAGCCCATGTTTGGAGGAAGGGGGGGTTATTGTGTGTTATGATTTTTCAAAGTCTTAACCGGAATTTGAACTTGGCTCGCCGAATCAATTTTCTGTTCTGTAAACTGTTTAGGAATACAGATGATAATGCCGGGGAATAATTTTAACAATTTCTGTCTAAATAAGATTTGCTAAAATTGTTTTTATTTGTATTTAAAATTATGATATGCAAGAGCAATGCTAAATCCTACGGCTTTATCAACATCTGTGCATTTTATTCACAGATATTTATAAAAATGAAGATTCTGATAAAGAAGAATTAATATTAATAATTATATTAATATTTATATTCATAAAGATATTAATAACGATTGATTAATAAACACAGGTGAAGAGGAAACCTGAAGTGACAGAGATATGATTCTATCGACAAAAGAACGGATGCTAAGAATACCATCAACAGAGCGTGTCTTAAAGTAAATACATACTACAAGAAGCCTATACTTACAATCAAAACAAAAATTCTGGCATTTCTAATACTTACAATGAGGAAATATGGCCTGGAAAATGCAACACAGACAGGATAAATTAAAGGCAAAAGAATCAGGTGAATCAACAACTAACCGATTTCAGTTTGAGTCTCATAATAAGGAGAGAGGGCGTGAGTAAAGAATTTTACATACGCAAGACACATTGACGGAAAGACAAGCAGGGTAAACAGTGGGTAACCGATTTAACACATAATGAAAGGGAGCATAAAATAGTATAACTCACCGAATATATTTTGGAGGAAAAGGAAGCAAGTTAAACGAGTAAATTACTTAACGAATCCGAGGCACATAACAAGGGAAAAGAACCGTGAGAATTTTAATATTAAAAAGGCATATTAAAGGCAAGAGAACTACAGGAAATAGCCGGTAAACTATCAGGTCATCCGATAAGTTCTGTCCGAATTTTAACTTTTTATTAAAATGAACGAAATTTAAGGAGTATTTTATAATGTCTAATGGAGCTGAACATTATTTTTATGTTTAGATGCATTTAAACTGATCAAATTTTATTTCAGAGAACAATAAAATTAAATTTTGTTTGTATTAAAACCCTGCTAACATGGAAGTACCCAAGAATCATTTGAGTCAGATAATGCTTTATGAGTTCAAGAAAGGAAACTCAGCAGCCGAAGCGGCGAGAAACATTCACTCAGTTGATGGAGAGGAATGTGTGAATTAAAAAACTTGCAGAAGATGGTTTGCAAAATTCAGAGGTGGAGATTTCACCCTTGAAGATGAAGATCGAACCGGACGTCCAGTTGGGTTTGATGAAAAGCTTTTTGAAGCAGTCCTTGAAGAAAATCTTGCTTTATCAGTTGAGGAATTGGCAGAGGTTTTCAGTTCAAACCATACAACTGTTCATCGTCATCTTCAACAACTTGGAAAAGTTCCTAAACTTGCAATATGTGTGCCTCATGAATTGCCTGAAAACGACCTCAAATCCCGAGTTGACATCTGCTTTTCTCTCCATTCTCGCCATGTTGCACTTTTTTTGGATAGACTTGTGACTGGCGACGAAAAATGGATCTTTCATCGAAATGTTAAGCGTCTTAGACAGTGGCTTGGTAAAGGGGAAAGATCCCAGCCACAGCCGAGAAGGGAACTTCATCGGCAAAAGGTTCTTCTTTCAATCTGGTGTGATCGCCAAGGAATAATCCACTTTGAATTCTTACCACCTAATGCAACAATTACTGCTCAAATATACTGTCATCAATTAGAGCGTTGAACCAAGCTTTGAGGGAAAAAAGACCTGCTCTAGTGAATCGAAAAGGGGTGATGTTTCATCAGGACAATGCGCGACCCAACACAGCAAGAATCACGTCACAAAAGATCGAAGAGCTTGGTTGGGAGAAAATTCCTCATCCACCTTATTCTCCCGATGTTGCTCCTTCAGACTACCATTTGTTTCGTAGCTTACAAAATCATTTGCAAGAAACAGCTTTTGTAACACAGGAAGAGGTTAAACATGACATTTGTGAGTTCTTCGAATCAAAGCCAAAAGAATTTTACAGTAATGGAATTAGTAAGCTTGTTAATAGATGGAAGGAATTAATAGATAATCAGGGAAAATACATTGTTGATTGAATCTGTAACTAAATGTAACATTTCATCACATGTTTTCTTTATTCAAAATTCGGAGAGAACTTATGGGTTGACCTGATACTTGATGAGTTTGGGACGCATAACAAGGAAAGGGAGCGTGGGGAATCTAACACTCACAAGGCATACTGAAGACTAGAAAGCAGGGGAAATAACGGGTAACCCACTTAAAAAGTGTGGGACACATAAGAAGGAAAGAGAGCCTTGAGAATCTAAAACACACAAGGCATAAGGATGGCAAAAGAAGCAGAGGACACAGCGAGTAGCCTACTTAAAGATTGTTAGGTATATAATAAGGAAAGTGAGCGTTGAGACTAAAACACTCACAAGGCATATTGAAGACAAGAGAAGTAGAGGAAATAACAAAGTGTGGGACACATAAGGAGGAAAGAGTGCGTGGTGAATCTAACACTCACAAGGTATATTGGAGACAAGAGAAGCAGGGGAAACAACAAAGTGTGTGACGCATAATAAGGAAAGAGTGCGTGGAGAATATAACAGTCACAAGTCAGATTGAAGACAAGAGAAGCAGGGGAGATAATGGGTAACCCACTTAAAAAGTATGGGGCATATAGTAAGGAAAGAATGCGTGGAGAATCTAACACTCCCAAGTCATATTGAAGACAAGAGAAGCAAGGGAGATAATGGGTAACCCACTTAAAAAGTATGGGGCATATAGTAAGGAAAGAATGCGTGGAGAATCTAACACTCCCAAGTCATATTGAAGACAAGAGAAGCAAGGGAGATAATGGGTAACCAACTTAAAAAGTATGGGACATATAATAACGAAAGAGTGCGTGGAGAATCTAACACTCACAAGGCATATTAAAGAGAAGAGAAACAAGGAAAAAAACGGGTAACCTACTTAACGAGTTAGTGTGAATGAATGGCTGAACAAAGTAGGAATGTAAAGGATGAAAAAGTCTTTTGGAATATAAAAAAAAAACAGGACTTTGCTGGGCATGTGGTCGGTGGAATTTACATGTCAGCCTCTTTTGGGTGATTTAATATCGAATTTTGGATGAGGTTTGAACTAACTAAACTGATATCTTGTTAAAGGCTCCTACAGGATGTTTCGGATAGCCATGGTCTTCGGCATCCTGTAAGGACATAACGTATAAAAGGAATGATTGTACTCAGAGATTCGGAAACATTTGAAAAGGGATTTCGGCATGCTGTTTTGTGTCGCCTTTAGATTACACGATGACGATTATGTACAGACGTCCACAAGTATTCATTCGGTATTGTGTGCCAGGTTTGAAAAGCGAACAAAAACTTATTTCAATTTCATTGCATTTCATACTTTCTTTATTTCTTTGTTTCTTTTCTCCTCTGTGATTATTTGTTTATTTCTTGCAAGTCAGCGCGGAATTATTTCAACGAAATCGAACGTACACACACGTACACTTGAGGATTCTTCAATCTGTATTCCACAGTCCTGATCTATTTCCTTACACATCACTTCTACGACAAGCGACAAACAAACCTAACGGTTCTCAAAATCACAGATATCTTAATGCATACGAATAACAATGGCGGACGAATTCAATGAATTATTGATACAATGCACTTTGGTGACGCGTTATATTCTCCCAGTCGCTAAAAGTGGGGGAGAAATGTTTAAGAACATTATAAATGGGTATGAAGATGAAGATTCAAAGACGTTACGGATTAAAAGAAAATCAGACAAGAAGGGGGAAAAAAATGAAGAGAAAGGAATTCAGGAAATAAAAGTTCTGATTTTTTTTTTTTCTTTCATTTTTTTTTTTTTCCAAACTCAAATTTTGGATATGTCAAAGTAAAATACGGTACTGAGAAGATTTTTAGGAATTTATTCTTCGTGGATATTTTTTGTCTTTTACATTTTGATTTTTTTAAATTCTTTTGCAGTAGCGAAAGGGTTGAAATTTCAAAAACAAAGAAACATACAAAGCTCAAATAAATATCATCACATTTTTTATTTCAGCTCCAAAATAGGAAACTACTGAAACAAAACGTAGAAAAAAAAATAATCAGTTATATTAAGACCGGATATGTAAAGTTCAACAAATGGATTTGCCTACATTGTTATATATATATATATATATATATATATATATATATATATATATATATATATATATATATATATATATATATATATATATATTGCGACTTATTTTTATTTTATTCATTATATATATATATATATATACATATATATGTGTGTGTGTATTATTATATATATATATATATATATATATATATATATATATATATATATATATATATCATGAAAAAAATAAATGTCGCAGTGTACACAGGTTTACTCTCAAAGAAAAAAAAGACAAATAAAAATAGAATTTCTGATCATATATATCAGCTCTAACAATGTTATGCGCATGAATTTCAGGCCATGGATTCTTCCCATATTAAACGCTATTTGTCTGCATCCCAGTCGGGATGTGCAGGTGGATAGCGGCTTGGAACTAGAAATCGAAGGACAGAGTTCGAATACAGGTCGGGTTAATTACATTCACTTGCACGCAAATATACTTGGGAAAGGTATGAATCCACCCACTCCTGCTACCATCCGTTGCTGTTATGGGTTAAATAGTAGGATATGTATCCTTAAAAAACATTGTTATTCTCAAAATAAATAATAATAATAATGCAGTATTCACTCGCAAAAAAAAGAATTATACTCACAGTCAAAATTATGTTTGAATATTAAATAACGGACAAAGTTTTGATAAGTTATAAAACCTCAAACCAATCAATTTCACAAGAAATATATTTTAGGACACTTAAAAATTAAACCTTATCTTGCATGATAAATACGACGACTGCTGGTTTGCTTTGCTTTGTTTTACGGCTTATCAACCTCAATGGGTTATTTAATGCCCACATAATTTTCATTGCTGGTAATAAGTTTTTCAAAAATGTATTGCTGGTAATAATCTTTTTACAAAAATTCATTGCTGGTATTAAAATTTTTTACACTTTCATATTTTGGGAGCGGGGGTCAATTATTAGCGCATGGCTGGGACCCTAACAAGTGCTACCAGCCAGGGTCAGGGTGGACCTGGGAACACCAGCAATTACGAGGCGGTTCCAAGCTTATCAACACCTCCTGATCAGAGGCCTTGCTGTTGGATGTAGTTTATCGTCTTACCAAGAACACGACGTATGCTGGAAGGGAATGTATAATTCACGTTAGTCATACTTAACAATTTAAAATTCACTAATGCAGCCATCTATTTTGACTTCACGCATTTCCATTAGTTTGATACATCAAGAATTAAACATGTACACACACACCGTAAGGGATACGCATGACCAAAGAAAACAAAACTAAATTTTAAAATCGTACATGGTGAAACATTAGCGCCATAAAATATATACTTGTAGTCTACACAAACTCTGCAATCAAACTGATGCAATAAATATGCGTACATCTGTGTTCCCGCTTACAGTAATATGATTGGCTGGTGTCAGCCATAAATACAGACTGATGTGCAGGTACATGCACTACGCCTGTTGACTACGCCTATTGCCCACCACTACGATGAGGACCAGTCCATTACGGCTACATGCTAGATTGTCCTACGCGGCGACAGTAGCCCCAAACCACTTTGATACTTCGAACAGATATATCCCTTTCCGGGACATATCACAAACCAAAATAGAATTTGAAAGTTAAGCCAAGCTCTGCATTATTTCTATTTCAAATATTTCTGATGAAGCAAAATAAATAGGGAAACATATTGCCTCATGTTGTTATTGTTTACACATACACGTGCATGTGCAGAAACACACACGCACCCACACACGCGCGCATGTATATATATATATATATATATATATATATATATATATAACATTATATGAAAGATCACTTAACTTTTAAATATAAATTTTATCCCGGCTTTGAAGTTTCTTGGTAAATTTTGTTGTCTTCAGAGATTGTGCTTTTAAATGGCATTAAAAAAAATCTATGAAGATACCGTTTAAAACCACATCCCCGGAAGATTGGAAATTTTAGCAAGAAACTTCGAAGTCGGGATAAAACTGATATTTCTAAGTTAAGTAATCTTTTCATATAAGATTATTAAAGCTATATTTTTAATATTATTTTAATACTTTTTAATATTGAGTACTATATATAAAGATATCTGCTGGTTCTTAAATCTGAAATCTTTACCTATATCTATATATATATATATATATATATATATATATATATATATATATATATATATATTGACATCTAAAGACGGACTGTTTCGCTGTATCACCGCTCAACAGTGTGGCTAGACGTCCGGTTGGCTCTAGCTTGAATCGAAACCCGGCTGAATTGGCGTCTATCGGATAATTTATCCCTAGGCCGTTGGCACACGGCAGGGATGAAGGTAAATTTAAGCCTATTTATTTTAGATAAACACACCAATGACTGAGAGAACTCGATTCGTTTTATCGAAGAATTTTGCATTAGTAGCAGTAACATTCACTGTTTACAAACTCACACTGAAATAATTTTTCAAGAGCATATATATTGTCATCCACAGACTATATATATATATATATATATATATATATATATATATATATTATAAATTAATTGATTTAAAATATGGTTTATATATATATATATTTAACCTTTCTGCCTGAGCTCATGAATAAAAAAAAAAAAAAACGCGAAAAATTTCACGGTAGATTTAAGTTATTAAGTCATTTTTTCTATCAACCAGTGGCTAGTCATTAAGTTATTTTTCTCTACCACCGTTCAACCGGTGGCTGAGAATTAAGTATTTTTTTCTCTATCATCGCCTAACCGATGGCTGAGCATTAAGTAATTTTTCTCTACCACTGCTCAACCGGTGACTGGGCATTAAGTCATTTTTCTCTACCACTGTTCAACCGGTGACTGAGAATTAAGTCATTTTTATTTACAACCTTCAACCAGTGACTGGTCATTAAGTTATTTTTCTCTACCTCCATTCAACCGGTGGCTGAGCATTAAGTCATTTTTCTCTACAACCGTTCAACCGGTGGCTGAGCATTATGTCATTTTTCTCTACCACCGTTCAACCGGTGACTGGGCATTATGTCATTATTCTCTACCACTGTTCAACCGGTGGCTGAGCATTAAGTCATTTTTTTTTCTCTACAGTTTTCTCTACCACCGTTCAACCGGTGGCATTAAGTCATTTTTCTCTAGCTGTTCAACCGGTGGCTCAGTTTTTCTCTACCACCGTTCAACCGGTGGCTGAGCATTAAGTCATTTTTCTCTACCACCGTTCAACCGGTGGCTGTCATTTTTTCTACCACCGTTCAACCGGTGGCTGAGCGATAAGTCTGGTCATTAAGTGGTCATTTCATTTTTTATCTACCACCTTTCAACCGGTGACTGAGAATTAAGTAATTTTTCTCTACCACTGGTTAAGTGGTGGTCAGGGCTCAAAACGTTAATGATCTTTCAGCTGCCATTTGGTATCTCAATTTGGTATCTATGCTGATGACACAACCATTTACTCCTGTCTTGATAGACAGGATTAAATGGCCGTGTCATCAGCAGAGATCAATTGTCTCATCCGTTTGATAAGTTCAAAATGGCCAAAACGATCTTCAGTCTGTTGTTACCTGTGACAAAGGCTAGCTTGTTAAATTTAACGCCTCCAAAACTAAACTGCTGTCTGTCAATCATCTGAGAGATCCCTTTCAGCCTTCATGGCTGAAGTTGACCTCCAGGAGATTAACTTGTTCCGCATTCACGAGCTAACGTTCTCGGCTGGCATGAAGTGAAACGCGTATATTGGTTCCATTGTTAGGTTAGTTGCTAAGAGAGTTCGCTCACTGTGCTGTACTTGACTTTTGTTTTTGCTCTACAGAATTTATTTTACGCATCTATAAGTCTTCTATTTGTCCATGCTCAGAATATTGTTGCCATATATGGACCGGCCCGCCTGCTATTTATCAAGAGAGATCAGAATATTATTATCCCCGTTCTGGTAACTCGGCTTCAGTCTCTTTCTCACCTTTGCCTCACTGTGATTTTTCTATACGTCTAGGATTCTCAAAGGGGGGCGTATGCCCCACCGGTACGACATGGTGATATTTTGCGTAATATTTTTTAGCGTGGGCGATTTGTTAATTTGTTCATTTATTGGGATTAATTTTATTTGTTGTAACGGCCTCTCTCTCTCTCTCTCTCTCTCTCTCTCTCCCCATATATATATATATATATATATATATATATATATAATGGATTCTTTATTAATCTGATAGATTTTTATCACTGGTCAAGTTGGTAAGGCGTGCTGGGATAAACGGTAGCTTCATCTGCCCTGACGGACCCCGGCTCGATTCCTGTCAAAGAACTCAAATTTTTCTTTAGCCCAATAGACGAAAATAAATATACTGTTTAATAAATAAAACATCGCCTACTCAAATACGATTATCCACTGTGGCACTCTTCGGCTAACTATACCAACAGAAAGATTTTCTGATCTAAAACAAATTCATTTCCTGTGGCTGATGCAGCCAATGTTAGAGAATATTTCTGAGATTTCGATGCTGTACCAAATAACCCTTGGAGATGCAGAATGATGAGTCTATTGAAACTTTATTCAGTATAAAAGGAGTGATGGCATGGTCTTGATAAATTGAGGTTTAACCTGACTAAATTGGTGCCTAATATAAAATCTATCTGTAGCAGAGTGGTAGAGAAAAATGACGTAATGCCCAGCCACCGGTTGAACGGTGGTAGAGAAAAATTAGTTAATGCTCAACCCCCGGTTGAACGGTGGTAGAGAAATATTAGTTAATGTATAGCCACCGGTTGAACGGTGGGTAACCACTAGTTACTCTTTCTTTATTTGGCGTGAACCATTCCATATCAATTATTTGCGGTTTTTTTTGACTCAGGAGCTCAGGCACAAGGTTTAAAATTGTTCAGGAAAGCAGCGCTAATTAAAATCTATCTGTAGCAGGCATGACGCACTAACAATCATTTTGTGATGAGCTCAAATTTCATTTTGTATTATTATTTCATGATTAAAATGATCAAAGTTTATGATAGAATAAGCTTTCATTCAAATATTTTATATTTCTGTCTTTCAGTTTTCTATTATAAGTTTTGAAATTATATATATTTAACTGTCTTTTTGATTTTTAAAATTTTTCAATTTCATGGACGCCATGGTGTTTGGAGGTTTCTATAGAGACCAAATTAATGGTCTTTTAAATTTCCTTCACGTGTATTGCAGCAAAAGTTTGAATATGTAAGAATTAAATATTAAGGTGGGAGTCACTAGAATTTTAAAAATACCAAAATGTACGCATATGTATGTATAAAGGTAAAGTTTATGGAAATATGTGGGGAATATTACGGTTGATACTGGATTTGAACAGGTCAACATTATGACTATCGTGGAAGCATTCTTTTGGGAGTAGGTACCACAAGCAGCGATTCGTGGGAAGAAGCTCCTGGAGTGGAACTTACATATCGCCAAGGGAATAATCAGGGTGGCATGGTGGGTTTTTGCCGTAAAGGTTAGATCTTGTGGAACTAAAGATTGTAATTCATCTGAACTCTTTCTATGGTAATAGCGACAGAGCAGCGAGGGACTTGCGACGTTTCGCTTGTGGGAAAGCGGTTTTAGGTTGAAAAATAATCCATCACCCACAAGGATGCGGAGCTGTTTTGAACCCTGTCGAGACTGTAAAGTGAACACTGGGAGATTCCTGCCTATATATGACAGCAGTAATCCATTTTCGGACTGATCTAGCTGCTGTAAACGTTGGCGACAGCAGGATATGTCAGATACAGTGAACCGGGCATTTTTACAGCATCTTTAACGATGTATCTTATATCCGAGTTTCACCTAATGTCTGCGATGAGTTTGTCCCAATAGGACACGCAAGCCGCTAGCGGACTGCTCACAGTCCGCCAATGGCAACGCCAGCGGTCCTCCTCTGGCAGCCACCAGCAGGCCATTTTTGTGTCGTCTCGCTCTCCGCCTGTGGTAACATTGCCAAGATGAACACGCCGGCGGTCCGACAGTTGGCCACCAGCGGTAAACGATAAGGGGCACTCTCCCAGTGTCAGATTGGTGGCTTGCGTTTAGGGATGGCACAAGGACTCCCTAAGAGAGCATCCGTTCATCGCGAACGATTCAGTGACTGCGGGGTGATTATGGAACGTCACGTATTTGGTTTTCGAAGCATTTAATGAGACCAGTGTGTGTGTGTCTGTATTGTTTTTGTATGTGTGCGTGTGTGTGTTTGGTTTTATATAGTGAAAAATTGCTCAATACAGATGGTATATTTTTACATACGTGTATCTGTTGTAATGGGGATTGTTATGACCGTGTTTGGAAAATTAAAGGAAAAAGCATTCCTATCACTATAGATAAACATATATAAAAATTAACATATTCAGTTTTCAAAAAATCCTTGCTACTACTACCTCCTAATAGAATAGCCGACAGTCCTCCTATATACAGGGTGCCCATACAGTTTTTGTGGACTTCAAAAATTTATAACTTTATTTGTATTTGCGATAGAAATAATCTGTAAAAAATGTTATAAAGTTTAATGTACCTAGTTTTAAGTAAAGCAAAAATAACTAATGTGATTTCAGGCATTACTGTAAATCAGTTGGCAAATGTTTTCCGTGAACTGCAAAATCGTATTACCCTTTGTACTGCTAATGATGGAGGACATGGGGAAACTTAAATAGAATTTCAATAAAACTTTTTAAAAAATATAGTTTTACTTCTTTCTAATCCTTTTTACAAATTATTTCTATCGCAAATACAAATAAGGTTATACATTTTTTAAAGTGCACATGAACTTTATGGACAGCCTGTATAATCATTTGAGCAATTTTGCAATCTCCATCTCCCCAAAATAAAACACATATGCGAACATAAGAAAAATTTAAAAAAAATCTTAATCGCAGTACCTTGCCACTCGTCTTTAAGGAAAACACGTATAAAAGAGGGATTGTTGCCCAAATACATAATTATATATATATATATATATATATATATATATATATATATATATATATATATATATATATATATATATATGGGAGGTGTCTTTCTGCTTGTGTGAAAAAAACTCATAGAAAGAATTAAATAGAGATTAGAAAAAAAAACAGTTATATTAGCTGAATTGATTACGAATGCTGCATTTGTTGATAACATTTTTAGACGTCTGTGACTCTGCAAAGATGATTCAGTTCAAAAGGAAACTAAAGCCTCACCTCCATTGCCAAGCTACAAATCGTGCGTCTTACACTCCCATATAGACACACATATACTCATACGCAGACACACCTCTTTTTAACAGTTAGTACAGGCAAAATATAGAACTTATTTCATATGTTCAAGTTTCGTTCTAATAACAAAGAAAAAATAAAACGTCGAACATTTTTTTTGCCTTATACTCGGAATTTTGTTCGGGTGTATTCAAAGTTTTTATGGGTAATTTTTTCACAAAAAGTGCCGGGCCTAACCCTGTAAGTTGAGTATTTTGAAATGTTTTGTACTAATGCATTTTCTTAAGGGAATCACTAAGCCTAAGCTGGGTAGTTCAAAAAATATAACATTCAAATATTTAATAAAAAAAAAAGCCAAGGGCTTCTTGAAATGTGTTTCTCTTCATCTATATACGTTTACTAAATGCACATACCAAAATCATGAATCATGCTCCCCTCCCACCAACCCACACAAAAAAGAGGCATCTTTTTGGTAGAAGCTTCTAGAAATTATAAATCTTTAAAGAATATTTTAAATCTGGTTTGTTGATCGCTTATCTGTTTATTTGTTTATTGTTTTCCTTCCTAAACTTTACCTGGAATAAATACGTTTCTTGTCTCCAGTACCTCTAGCGGCCTCCCTTTTATGACATAACGGCTTTATGTTCTATTCCCAGTACGGACAATAGGCAGAAATCTGTTTAATATAACGTCATATCTCCAAGTTGTTGTAAATGTTATATTACTCGATCCATATATAGCATGACTTGAATCAGAAAATATTATTATATTTATTTAAGAGAGGGATCTCTTTGCCTCGCCAAACTCTGCCGTCTAATTTTGAGAGTTGTATGCATTTATTGATCTTATGTCAAAGGTCAAACCAGATGCGATTGCAAAATCTACCATTACAGCCTGTTAGTTTAAATTTGATGCAAACGATTTTCAAGCGCAAATAATGAAATTAATTCTGAAGGCGGATTTTATATCACAAATATTGGATTAGGAGAAAAGAAACCGGTGAGATTTTTGTAAATATTTCTATTTTTATTCACATTCTCTTCAAAATTATTTGTCCTCAAATATTGATTAAATTGAGGTACGTTTTATTAGGCACTAGAATTTTTGGTGCAATATTTACTATTTTTGAAGTTATTGCTAACATTTTTTTTGGTCAAGATTTACAAACGTTTCATTCAATTTAGCAAACCAATCGATCAAAATTGAATAAGCTAATATCTTTGGAAAAATACTTTGACAAAAATCCCTACTTCACAGTTTAATAATTTCTTTAATTTAAGTTAATTTTATACGTCTTCATGATAAACACTTTTTTTTTCATTTGGTTTCGGTCGATCAACATATTGCTATTTTAAAGGGCGTTAAGTATTGACGGACAAACTGAAATCACGGAATTTTATATATAAATTCTTTCTTTTAAAAATTTTGTACCTGGGTTATCTTTCAGTATTTGCCAAAAGTTACGTTCGATTTTCAGCAGGATTTTTTTTTCTGATATGGCGCCAGGAGCCGCCTAGTTTTGTTTTGTATACAGTTATTCTCGGGTTTAAAAATCAGTAATTATGAGAAAGGGCGGTTATCGGGACAGAAAGTAAAATCGGTGAGCCGAGTTCAATTCCCGAACGAGCATGTTGCGTTCACTTTCCCTTTAAGAAAGGCATGAATCTATCTCTTCCCTTTCAAGCTCTGGGTTAAATAGTAGGCTTGAGAGCTAAACAGGAATCATTGAGTAGAATGCATTATAAAAAAGGGAACGTGTGGAGAGTGATTACGTCTCAAAGAAGCGTGGTATTAAAAATAATATAAAATATGCTTTAAATTACTTTGGTTTGATCACATTTAACAGTGATTACATTTCATGAAACACGGAAGCCAGTTGGAAGTTTCATCTTATTTTCTCTAAATATTGAAACCAATATTTTTCTCACCTAGTGTCATGCCCCTTCAGCCCATACATGATGATGGCCCTCCACGCTTTCTTTTTTCTTCAATGTCAATAAACTGTGCATTTACTTCAGTGTTCTTGTCCGATTATTTATCCGAGTGACTACATGATAGAGAACACAGCAGGCATTTTCTTTATATTATTTAGTCTATTGTCCACATCTTTGTCGCCATATTTATTACAACGTTTCGGCCGTTGTACTCTCCGACCTTCTTCAGGTGGTTGGAATGTCGAACTGAACCCTTTATTTCGCTCGTTGGGGTAGAATGTTCTAGTTCCACGTGCCATGTCTCATGCGTGTCAGTTATGTCCTATTAATTCCCCTCTCCAAGTTCTCCACCGCCTTAACCAGGTACTGAATTCACACTCTTTGGGTCCCGTCACTGGATCTAACCAACGCCTCAAGGACACGTGGTACAGTGGATAAAGGCGTTCGTTAGATCCAGTGACAGGACCCAAAGAGTGTGAGTTCAATACCTGGTTAAGGCGGTGGAGAACTTGAAGAATGGAATTAACAGCAGATATCTGATAACTGACATCCATGAGACATGGCACGTGGAACTAGAACAGTCTACTCCAGTGAGCGAAATAAAGGGTTCAGTTCGACATTCCAACCACCTGAAGAAGGCCGGAGCGTACAACGGCCGAAACGTTGTAATAAATATGGCGACAAAGATGAGGACAATAGTCTGAATAATGTAAATAATTTACATAATACCTCATCTCAGAAATATAGACAGATACAGAGATTTTCTTTCTATAGTGTTGATATCTAAATATTTTTTGGCTTCTCATTGTTCACCACAGCCTTTAGGAAATTCCATTTCAATGCAATAGGGACCTATTGTCAGCAACGTATTGTCAGCAACGGAGTCGTCACGGAAATTTTTCTTCTCGAATCTCAGCAAAAACGTATGATGGACTATATTGGATGCCAGTTATCAGAAATTGTTCACAATCTTTACCGTTTCATGCGCGTGTATTATCGCATCAACGTCAGCATCAATTTAGTCTGATGAAGTCATAAAAGACGAAACACGTCAAACATTTTTTTTCCCCATTTTGTTATAGATTTTCCTAAAATTCCGTTTTGTGTAAAGAATACAACGCATAGTGCTTAGAAGCACAGAAAAAATTAATCAACTATCGTAGATCTAACTCTGGTTGGAATTTCTCTTTTATTTCTCTCTCTACTTTAAAAAAAGGCATGAATCTACTTCTCCCTGTGATGTATCCAACCACCAAATAGCGTGGCTTATAGCAAAGTGTGAGAAGATGGACATTCAGACAAGCAACCAACCAACAATTACTTAACATCCCACAGAAGTGCAACAGGAATTTGTTGTCACCTTTTTACAGGAACAAGTCAAATATTACATATATCAGAAGACAAACCATTTTTGTGCCAAATTTGAATTTAGGTTTGTAGGAATTCTGAAAAGTAGCAGTCTAATTCGTTATGATATTCGGAAGTGTTCCACCTACTGCTTTCCATTTTACCAACAACAGTTTTTTTGTTTTTTTTTTTATTTACAATCTAGGCAAACGAGAACTGCACTTTGGATTCGAGTACAAGGTTGTGCTAGAATTTTTCCGCTTAACTCCCAAACATGACTACACTATTCGCATGAGAGGACTGATTTAATATGGAAACTGAAATAAACATTAAAAGTCTGCTGGCTTCGATTTTAGGCTGATAAAGTAATCAGAATTGACAAACGAATGAAATATAAAATGATTACCCCTTTTAACATTAAAATCAGATCGCTTATTATAAATGTTAATGTCACGAGTAAGTTACATCGGGAACCTTTCATCGGTGATCAGTGTAGCATCTTTTGATTTTTTCTTTTTTTTTTTTTTAATATTTTCATTTCATTTTAACAAGTACCCTGGAGTCTAACAGAATCACTGAATTGAATAACAAAATGTTAACAGAAAACAAACAAAATGGAAGCTTCCTGATTTGGACCACTGTCTTATTCTCCGTCAATTCCAAGCTGTGATCAATTTGATGGTTTACATCGGCAACTTCTCTCCTTCCTTTGTTTGTAAAAATCAAACCAGCCCAGCTGGCCTTTAGAAAAGAATCGTTCAAATCTTACAGACTAAATATATTTGACTTTTCCTACACTGTGTAACAGCTTTCTCATTGGGTTGATTATTATTATTATTATTATTATTATTATTATTATTATTATTATTATTATTATTTTCTTTGATTTCTGGCGTTTACACATTTCTTTCCGGGTCCCTCCCAGGGACCTAAGGTTAGAAATGGCGTCATGACACTTTCCACTGACAAAAAAAAAATACATAGATAAAGCCCTTCGTAAAGTGTGGGCTGTACTTGTCAGAACAATTTTTTGTATCTCCTTGAGGCATGGACTTCCAGGAATCTCTTCAATTAGTCTACTTCAATCTTTTCCAACCAGTCCTAGGGATCCAACTACAACAGGTTGTTGATGTTCCCATATGCCACATTTTCGAGATTTTTATTATTATTATTATTATTAATATTGTTGTTGTTGTTTTGTTGTTGTTGCTTTTTTATTTTTGGTTTCTGGTGTATACTCATTTCTTTCTAAGGTCAGAAATGGCATCATGACATTTTTCACTGCGCACCTATTTTACATCGATAACGCCCTTCATAAGGTGTGAGCTGTACTTGTGAGTACAATATTTTGAGTTTCTTTAAGGCATGGGCAACCAGGAATTCCTATAGTGAGTCTATTGGAATTTTTATCCAGTTAATCTGAAGTTTCCAACTATAACTGGAATTGTTAATGTCCTCATGCGCCACATTTTTGAAATTTGAAGGTCATTGTATTTTGATAGTTTATGAAGATCTGCAAAGATACATTCCAGACTGCATGAACTGCAATGTCAATAAGGAGGCACATTTTGTCTTTGCGATCACTATCTAACTCCGTAACCGGGTCTGTGTGTTGTTCATATCAATTTCTTGTATGTTATGTTTTCTGCTTTGTATCCTGTAGAGCCGGGTCCAAACTATGGTCCTTAGACCCTATAGGAGAATTGTCATTAAATTGACAGCACATTTCTTAGTACATGGGATCTTCCTAGTAGGACAATTTTCAGGACAACCTGTATGTTGATGTTACCTGGGTCACTGTTAATAAAATTGTCCATTCCTCACATCATGTTAATCTCGATCTCCAGGCCCTTGTATTTGAACAATTTCTTGATGATTTTCATCTTGGTGTTTTTCTCATATGGTACTGTTTATTATTATTATTATTATTATGATTATTATTATTATTATTATTATTTCCTTTGATATCTTTAGTATATCCATTTTTGTGGGTCCACACCAGAGACGTAAGGTTAGAAATGGCTTTATGACATTTTTCACTAATAAATTTGGTGAAACGAAACCCTAAGGTTACAGACATTTTATATAAAGTTCTCCGTAATGTGTGAGCTCTATTAGAGAGTACAATCTTTTGTATATCTTTAAAACGTAGGCTAATCTCTTCAGTAAGTTTATCAGAACGTTTTTCAAACAAACCGAGTGCTCAAACTACAACTGGAATTACTGATGTCCTCATGTGCCATATTTCTACTTCAAGATCTGTGTATTTTGATAGTTTTTTGAAGATCTTCAAAGATAGATTACAATCTGCAGGAATTACCATGTGAATATGAAAGCGTGTTAAGTTTTTTCTTGTCTTTGATCCCGATGTCTAACCGGTTAGTTTTCATAGTTTTGTTTGTGCGTATTGCATAGTCTCATAAAATTGTTAGAGGTCTAATTTTTTGCAGTTATCTTCCTGTATAATTGCATATTTTCCATTGCATTGACCCACTCTGTCATGCGGAGTTTTAGGGTGCTAAAAATGTGCAACCTGATACAGGATGGTCAGTTGTCTCTGAATATGTATCACCAAATTTCAGGCTAACAAAATTTTTCAATGTATTTGCTTGGTAATTTTCCTGGTAAAAGTATTGGTCCTGTACAATAAGAATAAAACCTTTGGTTTCAGCTTTAACCCTGTACTAAGTGACCACTGATAGGTACTATATCAGCTTGTTTAGTGTGGGCATTATATTGACAATGAAGAGGCTTATCTGCATTTGGTGTATTGCATTTGATTTTACTTTCGTTTTTAGGTTCTTTGCCGCTGCAGTTGGTGTATTTATTTGCACTTCTTTACGCACTTGAAATTCCTTTTTGAAATTATGG
This sequence comes from Acanthosepion pharaonis, assembly GCA_903632075.3. Lineage (NCBI taxonomy): Eukaryota > Metazoa > Mollusca > Cephalopoda > Sepiida > Sepiidae > Acanthosepion > Acanthosepion pharaonis. Next base: position 90,444 of record CAHIKZ030003723.1, read on the forward strand.
CTTCCTTTATTACTGAATAAAGTTTCTTATTTCTTTCATGTTCTTTGACACAGAACATCGTTCAGACTTCTGGAATTTCCAGGTACTTTTGAATGCAGATTATTATGGTTTTGCAATACAGTTCTAGTTGAATTAATCCTCTCCCTCCTTCGGATCTGGACATATATGTTAAATAATAGTTTCCAACTGTTATTTTTAGTGGCCGTGTACTTAACTTAGACTTTCTGAGGGTGACCAGGGATCAGCTGGTAGACATAATATCATATCGATTTTGGTTGTCTGTTAGATTTAGAGAGTGTTTTCGAGGAGAGAAAGTTTTTACACGTCGAAGAGATCAGACGTCTTTATTTCGTGTCTCGACGAACTTGCTCTCCACTGGGCGAGGTGGATAGAGTGAGCCACTGGCTCGTTATGGAGTGAGAGAGAGAGAGAGAGAAAGAGAGTTTGAGATCATAGACAAAGAACATCATTGGAAAATTCGTAAACTTAAGGAATCAGCACATACACTAGGCCACAAAAGTCTCCTGAGCGGACCAAACAATTTTTGTTGTTTCCATCGCTTTTCTCTGACATTCCTTGTTACCATATTCCTTGTTACCATATTCCTTGTTTCCATATTAGGTGGTCTCCCTTCTCTCTCCCCATATATGGTCAGAAATTCATACACAGATGTCCTCAAGGACACAGAGCACAGTGGATAAAGGCGTTAGTTAGAATCAGTGACAAGACCCAAAGAGTGTGAGTTCAATACCCTGTTAAGGCAGCGGAGAACTTTCAGAGGGAAATTAACAGGAGATAACTAACATCCATTAAAAATACGGCACGTAGAACTAGAACAGTCTACTCCAGTGAGCGAAATAAAGGGTTCCGTTCGACATTCCAACTAACTGATGAAGGCTGAAGCGTACAACGGTCGAAACATTGTAATAAATATAGCGACAAAGACGAGGACAATAGTCCGAATAATGTTAATAATGTACATAATACCTCATTTCAGAAATATAGACAGATGTGAGAAACGATTACTCTGAGAGAAAATGGATATAAAATGGTCACTTATACGTATCATGAGAAAAAGACTGTTGAAAATTCTCTGGCATATAATGAGGACAGTGGACATGGAAAATTTGATACTCACAGGACAGATTGATGTCTAGTGACACAGAGGAAAACAATCCATAACCTAACCAGCTTGAATGAATGGATGCTGGAAAGGAGAGATAAAAATTATCATTATTATTATTATTATTATTATTTAACAAATTACGGTTGACGCAATATTTTTCAAGGGCAAGCAAATTTCATCATACACCCCGAAAATAGTTTCATATTAGTGTAAACCACTGCAAATGACCTAATCTGAGTTAAGAATAGAACTCGATTACACCCTGTCACTCCTGTGGGTCTAAAACTGACTATATGATGAAAGAAAAGAAACTAAAGCTGTTGTTTCACTTTTCACAAGAGTGTACATGTTGTATGATACTAAAAACGAACAGCGTTTATATTTTGTTTACAACAATGATAACACATTACTGAGTAGATGAACAATCCAATTTTTGAATATTTTAGTAAACAGAGGCGACAGGTATCTCATTATTGCATTAAAGTTTTTATTTCAAACTCCTTATATTTACTTATTTTGTCTTCTTCACTTATCTTTATTTCCATTTTATCTGATGGCTCTGCTGTATAATTGGGAAGAGACATTTTTGTAGTCTTTAATTACCCCGTCTGTCCTGTTTTGCCTTTATACATATGTCAATATGAACGATAAAATTCCAAAGGATAGTGACTTCTTGACTGGATATATCAGAAATGATATTGCTTTATTGAAGTTAAGGGGTAGGAAATTATTATTGTATAGCTGGCCACTGTTATTCGACGATACCCGTTTAAACGCATTTGTGTTTATTCAACACCCACAGAGCCCATCTGTGGTTTATACTGCAACTATGCTTTGCAGACCTTAGTTACAACTCCTGGAAAAGACCGTGTTATCTAGCGTGATCAACAATTTGAACAAGGCCAGCACACTCAAGCCTTAAAGACTTGTGACGTCATGCTAGCATAGATATCGAACCCCAAAGGGTCTTCTACCTAATTCAACTCACAAGGGTGAGTGGTATGGTTTATAGGTACTTTCCAAAGATGCCGCCCGCTGGGATCGAATACTCCAGTCCGATAACATCAGGAAGCCTCCTGCCTGACAAATGGACAATGGTTAGATTCGAACCCGAGTGTCGTGATCAGAATGCTAACGTTCTAACCACTCGGCCATATATTACTGTATATATAATCATTGTAATAAAATTGGATTAGTTTATTTAGTTATTATTATTACTATGGTGTTATGTGTTCGCTTTTTTGAAGCACTTAATTCGTCCCAAGTCATAAGCACATACTTCAAGAGACAAATTTAATAATATCAATAGAACCAAAAAGAGGAGCTTCCATACAATCAGAGAATTAAAAAAAAAAAGATGCAATTGAAATCATTGGATGGAGATGAATCTTCGCAAGAATCCCGAGAAATATACATGAGTATTATTATTAATATTATTATTATTATTATGATTATCATTATTATGATTATTATTATTATTATTATGATTATTATTATTATCATTATTATTATTATTATTATGATTATTATTATGATTATTATTATTATTATTATTATTATGATTATTATTATTATGATTATTATTTTTATGATTATGATTATTATGATTATTATTATTATTATGATTATTATTATGGTTATTATTATTATTATTATGATTATTATTATGATTATTATTTTTATTATTATGATTATTATGATTATTATTATTATTATTATTATTATTATTATTATTATTATTATTATTTCCTTTGATTTCTGGCGTGTACACATTTCTTTCCGGATACCGCCCAGAGACCTAAGGTTAGAAATGGTAGCATGACAAATTCCACTGACAAAAAAAAAAAACTACATAGACAAAGCCATTCGTAAAATGTGAGCTGTACTTGTGAGAACAATTTTTTGTATCTCTTTGAAGCATGGACTTCTAGGGATCTCTTCTATCAGTCTACTGGAATCTTTTCCAACCAATCCTAGGGCTCCAACTACAAGAGGGATTGTTGATCTTCCCATGTGCCACATTTTTGATTTCATGGTCATTGTATTTTGACAGCTTTTTGAATATATTCAAAGATACATTGCAATCAGCAGGGACTGCCATATCAATAAGGAGGTACTTTTTTGTTTGTGGTCTTTAATAACAATGTCTGGGCGGTTAGCTTTGCTTGTTCTGTATGTGTGTATTGTGTAGTCCCATAGAATTGTAACAGTCCCTATCTCCGTAACCGGGTATGGGTGGTGTTCATACCAATGCCTTTCAGTTTCCTTCGCGTAGAACTTGCAGATTTTCCAGTGGAAATATTGGCCCAATCTGTCATGTCGGGTTTTATATTCAGTGGGTGCCAATATCGTGCAACCCGATACAAGATGATCAATCGTTTCTGGATATTTATCACAGAATCTGCATTTTGGGCTAACACAATATTTTAGTATATGTGCTTGATAATACCTCGTTAACAAGCATTGGCCTTTGCAGCAAGGATAAAACCTTCAGTTTCCGCTTTCAACCCTGCACTACGTAGCCACTGATGGGTACGGGTTTTGTCTACGTCAGCTTGTTTGGTACGGGGAGAGTATTGGCCATGAAGCGGTTTATCTTGCTATTGTTTCTGTATCTGGTCGGTTGCATTTGTCTTTGCTTTCTTTTTTAAGTATTTTGAAGCTTCATCCGGTGTACCGTGCTTTGCTTGGATTTCTGCGCCCATTTGGAATTCCATTTTGAATTTGTTGGCTTCCTTTATTATGGAGTAAAGACGCTCACCACTTTCATGTTCCTTGACGCATACCATCATCCAGTCTTCTGTAGTTTCCAAGTATCTTTGGAGGCCAATTGTTGTAGTTTTGTAGGACAGTTCTGGTTGAACTAATCCTCTGCCTCCTTCGGATCTGGGCATATACAGACGATCGACATCAGCTTTGGGATGATGCATGCGATAGCAAGTGAGAAGCTTTCTCGTTTTGGCGTCCATTCGCTTAATTTCAGCTATGGTCCAGTTAAGGTCATTAAAGCTGTATTGCACCACAGGGACAGCAAAGGTGTTTTCTGGTTGATATTCTGTTTTTTGAATTTAGCTGTAGTACTCTTTTCTTATTTTTTCCTTCATTTGTGTGTGTTCTATGCCATCTCCCTCGCTAATTCCTAGGTACTTATAAGCTTCATCATGCTCCAGTTCCCTAATCTTTGTGACAAAATCTAAATCTATTAACGGTGTTTCTGTAATTCTACCTTTCTTGAATGTTACTTTTGCACATTTATCTAATCCGAAGTCCATACATATGTCACTAATGAATATTTTACAATATTGAGGAGGCCCTTCAACTCATTGACGTCTTATTTATTCTGTAACCATAGCTACTGTTGTTCAGTTCATGTGTAAGGGGGATTAAGGATAAACAAAACAGAAAGGATGACAGAGAGTTTCCTTGAAAGATTCCACGTCGGATATTCAGACGGTTGGATATGGCAGTGCCTCTGGTGTGACTAAGGTATAGTTTGGTGTTCCACATTCCCATGCTGTGCTTAAGGAAATTTAATACCACAGGGGAGACGTTGTACATTTCCAAAGTCTTAAAGATCCAAGAATGTGGAACACTATCAAAGGCTTTACGATAATCAACCCACGCTGCGCTAAGATTTCTTTATTATTATTATTATTATTTTATTTCCTTTGATTTCTGGTGTGTACACATTTCTTTCCGAGTACCGTTCAGAGACACAAGATCAGAAATGGCATCATGACATTTTCCACTGAGCAATTAAAAAAACACATATTCTACGTAGATAAAGAGCTCCGTGAGGTGGAGGCTGTACTCCTGAGTATAATTTTTTTGTATTTTTTTAAGGCATGAGCTCTCAGAATTTCTTTCAATTAGTCTACTGGAATCTTTTCCAATCAATCCGAGGGCTCCAACTACAACAGGGATTGTTGATGTTACCATGCGCCACATTTCTGAGACTAAGAGAACTGACATCCATTAAACATGGCACATGGAACTAGAACAGTCTACTCCAGTGAGTGAAATAAAGGGTTCAGTTCGACATTCCAAACACCTGAAGAAGGCCGAAACGTTGTAATAAATATGGCGAAAAAGATGAGTACAATAGTCCGAATAATGTAAATAATTGGAATTTCTGTAGTGGGGTACACGTTGGCTATAGTTTTTCATATGTAAGGCTTGTTCTTGTGTAAACATGATTACACTTTCAGTCCTTCTTTTAGATCACCGTGCTTCAACTATTAATATATATATATATATATATATATATATATATATATATATATATATATATACGTCGAGACCATGCAATGTAATTATCGTAAAGACCTACTAGTGCGTCCACAGCAGCTCAAACCGTTTCTACTGTTAGGAAGGAGGTCCTTTCTAAGTGACTCCACACTTGTGTCGTCTTCAATGTTAAGCTTAGTAAATACCTTAGTAAATTTTTTAAGAAGCTAGTGAAGTGAGATTTGAGCCTTCTTTGGTGTCCGCACAATTTCAACTTTTAATTCGGCTTCGTAACGACAGAAGCAAACACGGTCTTTTTTGTATACACTCCCGCACTCTTTCTCTCACTCCCATTCTCTCTCTTTTTTCTCTATTTCTCTTTCTCTCTCGCTCTCTCTCACTCTCTCTTTCTCTATCTCTCTTTCTCTCTACGTCAGCATTTCACAGCGACTGATTACATGCATGACATTCTCTCCACAAAGCAAACACATTGGGTCATCTTTGGTATGGTACACATTGATGGTTATGTCTTTCTCATGTTAGGCCTGTTCCTGCCTAACCATGATTACACTTTCAGTCCCTATTTTCTGATCACCGTGCTTCAAAGATTCCAGGAAGGCTCCACGATTATTATTATTATTATTATTATTATTATTTAAACAAAAAATAGCACGCAAGGAGATTTGTTTAATACTAAAATTTCACACAAGTCTCGAGAGCCACTTCAGGTAGAGCGTGTTACGGTCGAAAAAGTAATACTAAAGGATCTGAATGGAAGGTGGCAGGAAGTGACGATTATGAGGATAAGTAGGATAAATAAGTAAATTAATCATCACATCAACATTTATTCGAGAATTACCATGTTTACTAATTAAATAATGATGGCAAGAAAAGTGTTTTGGTAGTGTGAGATCTGCAGATTTGTTTATTTTATGAATGATTAACCCGGGACTCTAAATTCAATCTTTGTTGTTGGCTATGGCTTTCGCATGGTAGGCCTGTTCCTGCTTAACCATGATTACACTTTCAGTCCCTCTTTTCAACCATTCCTTTGAGGTATCATGGTCCCTCAGTCTTTCCGTTGCTCTTTCAAATTGGCTATGCAAGTGCATGTCTAATAGCTGGCCACGTTTCTTCCTCGCCTTGAATTCTTCTTTTCACTTCACCTCCGTCAATATCCATTTGTGACGTTGCATATTGAAGTAGTTCTTCTTCACTGTTCACTAAGTAGTGTAGTAGAAACCTTCGTTCACCTTCGACACAGTCATCTAAGCATTTAAGTCCGCGCCCTCCATCAGATTTCATGTAAAGACGTTATCAGAAGATAAGAGCAGTAACTATACTAAATATAAAATTTATTGTTAATTTTCTAGCATTTCCTCAACAAGTGTCTTTCTAAGACTATAAAACCAAAGTAGATAAAATTCAATAAAATATTAAATGTTTAAAATCTTTTAAATTATTAAGATTACTTGATAGTTAAAAAATAGAATAACCAAAATGGAGGTTGGAAATGAAATGGTAATCTTTATAACATCAACAAAATACAATACTCGCCAGCGGCGTGAAATAGGTAAACCACTGCTAGTGGTGCACTACTTAGACAGCATATTACCCCCACTTACAATAGTGTCCAATGTATTTATGAGGATTGCGACATACCCATTAGTGTTCATATGTACGGTATATAACGCTACTTATCTATCTATCTATCTATCTATCTATCTATCTATCTATCTATCTATCTATCTATCTATCTATCTATCTATCTATGTGTTGTAACTTAGAAAGTGTTACTGAATGAGGAATAACCAAAACGGAGGTTGGAAATGAAATGCTAATCTTTATAACATCAACAAAATACAATACTCGCCAGCGGCGTGAAGTAGGTAAACAACTGCTAGTGGTGCACTACTTAGACAGCATATTAGTCACAATTACAATAGTGTCCAACGTTTTTATGAGGATTGGGACATACAGATTAGTGTTCATTGGTATATAACAATAGTGTATACTTATTTCCCCAACTAAAAAAACTAAGGTCAGAAACGGTATCTCTATGTAGTATGTCATCAAGTTGAAGAATTTCAATATGCGCATTCATCTGACTACGTCACGGCTTCTCCGGAAATGGTAGTTCAATGCTACTAAAAACCGCCTTCCTTTCTCTCTTTATACTCAACACAGCAAACGTGGAAATTTATACTCACATTCCTACAGCATTACTGCATTATAGCGTATTATTATTATTATTATTATTATTATTACTACTATTAAAACCACCATCATCATCATCATCATCAACATACTATTCTCGGACATTATTATTATTATTACTACTATTAAAACAATCATCATCATCATCACTATTCTTGGACATTATTATTATACTATTAAAACAATCATATAGTATTCTATTCTAGGACATTATTATTATTATCATCGTCATTATCATAATCATCATTATATCGTCATCATCATCATCATCATCATTATTCTTGCACATTATTATTATTATTGTTCCAATTATTACAACCATCATCATCATCATCATCCTATTCTTGGATATATTATCATTATTATTATTGTTATTATAACCATCAACATCATCATCATCCATACTTCACCATCATTATTATTATTATTATTATTGGCATTTCTTGGACACTATTTTTTATTATTATTATTATTATAACCATCATCATCTCAGTTGCAAAGATACAAGGTAATTGTTCACATTAAATATCTAGTTGCTAACCACCACCTCAGATGTTGTATACTTCAGGATCCTTGCTGTTGTTAGTTTACAAGACTTTTGTAGAGCTCCGTAATAGATATATCGTTTGGTTTTAGGAAGCCATTGATGGATCTCTGCACTTGATACTATATAAAGTCCCGGTAACTGTGAAGATAATTTCCCTATTCATTCTAGATCTTCTTCAATTCTCATGTCATGATATTTGTCGACTTTGTTCTTTTTCTTTGCAAGAAATCGAATCTCAAAAGTCATGCCAAATTTATATTTACAAAATCTATTCTCGTTTTCAAAAAAAACTACGCTATCTGCTTTGGAATATTCCAGTTCCTTATCTCTTTGCATCGTCATATCCAAAAAGGACGTTTTCGCTATATTTTATGGCCTTGATCTAGTACATGGATTTTACATACGTACCAATATATAACCCGAGTTATTAATAAGGTCCTTACATTATGATAAAAAATAGTTTACTAATTTGTCTTTATAAATGTAAAAGTTGCCGACGCGTTTCATCCGATGCGAACTTTTTCAAGACGGAACGAAATGAATTTACTAAACAGAGTAACTAATAATAAAATAAAATGTCCATAGCAACTGGAAGAATTTAGACAATGCTATTTTCATACTGTTAATAGTGTTCTCTAAATTCTTCCAGTTGCTAAGCACATTTTTTTTTCTATTAGTTAATTTGTTTAATAAATTCATTTCGTTTTTGCCTTGAAAAAGTCCATATCGGACGAAACGCGTCGGCAAGTATAACAGTTTTCCTATTGTCTTTTATAAATATTGTCTCTTTTTCTACAGGTTAATTTCTGAGAAATTTTTCATAATTTGTCTTTCTATAAACCGAATCCCCAAGAACCAGAATAAGCAAGAAGTAGAAATTATCTTTCTCATTCAGGCTGTACTTTATTGACCTTCTTCTGACGACCCGTTCTTACACTAGCATTAATTATAAATGACATTATATGAAAAAAACTTTCACAACGAGGCTGACTAAATACTTTTGTAGCATTCGTTAAATGACTATTTCTCAGCCAATCCCAGGCCCGTATTTGTTTAAACTCAGTGTTTTGAGGAATGAGTTATACAGATTTTTCTATCAAGCCGTTTCTGCTTTCCAATATGTTTTCCTTTGCTTTTTTCAATATTAACAATTCTATTCTCCTTAATCACTTTCCGGATTTTCCCCAGAGTTGCCAATTTAGTTCTTTTGAAGCTAGGATCTATTTTTTTTTCTCCTGTGCATGTAACTTCTATAAATCAGCATCTAGCTATTTTCTTCTTTAAGAAATAATAAATATTAAGTAAGTAAAATTGAAAATGAAATAATCTTCTGGTGAATTTTTTGTTCTATTTTTGATCCCTGTTGTATTTACCGATGTAAAAAGGGATGAATTCAATGTGGAACACATTTTTTTTTTTTTGCTTACTGTAAAAAAAATTTAATCATTTTTTTCTGAAGTTTAATAAATTAAATTTTGGTTCTTCTAAATTTAAAATACATTATGTTTCGGGGAAAAATGTTTCTTTTTACTGGGAGTGAATGCAAACAATGTTTTTAAAGTAAGATGAAAATTTTACAATATTTTTATTTTTAAATCGTCTTCTAAAAAAAAGCAAGACTAGAAAACTCGCATATATAAAGATTTTTAAAGAATGTCTAAACCATGAAAATATCGCAAGATTAAGTGAATTATTCTTAGACACAAAGAAGCTATTGTGGACTTTTAGATTTAATTATTAGATTTAATTTAACGAATAACTTTATTTCGCTCTTTTAGGCAGCGACTTTTTAAATATTTAGCTCTTTTTAGCTCCCTTTTTCTAGACTTAACTCGCTAATCAATTTTAAAGCTGGCAACTATACTTTCTGAGACGTAAGAAAACAAGTAATTTTTTTCAATCAATGTTCTTTCCAAAATTATGTTCACCCTGTACAAGGCGCAAGAACCACCCGAGCTACAGGGTTACGGAGAAAGAAGTACAATTTATAAGGGTTTCGTTGGAAAGATAACAATTAACCCAAGACTTGAACAGGTTAGGATCTTAGTTATTGGGAAAGCATCCTCTTGGGGATCGGTTTCCCATAGCAGCAGAAACTTTTTGATTGATTGATTTGGCAGAATGGGTAGAAACTGCTCGTGTGATTGATTTGTCTGTTTAACGGCATATCGACTTCTTATGGGTCATTTAATGTCGAAATTTAATTTGGAGCTTGGAAGCAATAAAAATATGATGTTTGTTATTCTGCTTTCACAATTGAATACATGGTAGAAAATACTCAGCTTTTGGACATAATTACTAGAGGCGGTGATGTTTGCGTTTTATGCTGTAGTTTTGTTGAAGTTATATTTTGAAATAAAGTTTGATTTCGTTAAGAAATTGTTGACTATTATATGGCTTAAAGTCATGGCTTAACGTTTGGTATTATTTCAAACGAATTTATGTGAAGTCGATACCATTTGTTAGCATGTGAGTATTGTTGGTAAATTTGTTATAAACATATATTGCTGGTATTTTCATACTTTTATAGTCTTTTGTTTTTGTCTGGGCGTCCACTATTTACCCAGAGATGGCTGTTACAACCCCGGGTCATGATATTTATACATAATTTTGGTAAATCTATCTGTTAAAATGAGATGTCAGTGTCATTTTCATTTTTGCGTAATTTAGACGATAATTTACCCATCACACCTTGTCGTCTCATAATCATCCTTGCTTTCCTAATCAAATCCTTCTGTTCATTTTCAGTCCATCCAAGAATTTCCGCGATATGCCATTGTTATAACACACTTCATGGCGCTTACGATATTCTTTGGCAACTTACCGCAATGCCTGTATTAGAGTCTTGGAGACTGTCTTCAAACAGCTTATTCTGGAATTTACCAAACCTCTCCACAAGGCAGGATGAGGTACAAGGCCGGTTTTGGGGCAAAACTTCATTGTAGACCCCGCATACATGGGGTTGGGTTTGTCCACCTCTTCAGACGAGACTCTGCCCGTAGGCATAGCCTCGTTTGGGTTCCTCTTGTTTGACAAGTCAGCCGCGAGTCTTGCAACGATCTGCTTTATTCAAAACGGCTTCTTCCAACCTCTGACATGGAGTTCTATATTTATAGTTATGGACTAATTCATAATATCACTAGGGGTCTACTATTTAGTTCAATGTTCAAATAGTTCTATGCAGCGTGTACCGAATAAATTAGTAGTATTTTTTATATAGTAGTATATGTGTAGTTTTTACATGGTTATTATGGAATGAGACATTACATGTCGTTTCTAAAATAATTTTCACCAGAGACTGAAATCGTGACTTTGAAAGTCCTTTTTAATGTTCTTCTAATGATGTGTACGAATTTTTTCCTGTGAGTTTATATGTTCCAAATGTAGTTGCAATATTTTTCATATTTTATCGAAGCTATTTTCTTCATACAACAATTTTGTTTTTCTCTCATCTTCCCAGCCGCTACATTCCTGACTGATCATACGCAGAAAAAAGTCCCTCCCTCATCAGGATTGTATACAAATTCTGATATGGTGATTTGGACAGCGTCTGGCATAAGAAACGTTGAAGAATTTTTTCTTCCTTCAGAATTATATCCAACAATTCCTGTTGCTGTTTTGTAAATCTAGCAACTGTTGATTTTACAAGCATAGCCTCATTTGGGTTCTTCTCTGTCAGTCGCAAGCCAAGCAGCGAACTGCTTGACTCAAGACGGTTTCTTCTGGTATGTACCAAACCTCAAGGACAAGGCCGGTTTCTGAGCCCGTAGGCTCGGGTAAAAATTCCCTGTAGACCACGCATACACGGGGTCGGGTTTGTCTCCCATCCCAGACGAGATACTGCCCGTAAGCATAGCCTCGTCTGGGTTCCTCTCTGCCCAAAGGCAGCGGATGCCTGACTCGAAAGCTTCTGGTATATACCAAACCTTTTGTGGCACAAGGCCGGTTTTTATGTGGGGCGATTCTGAGCCCGTGGGATCGGGCGAAAATTCCCTATGGACCCCGCATACACGGAGTCGGGTTTGTCCCGCAGACGAAACTCTACCCGTAGGCATAGCCTCGTCTGGGTTCCCCAGAGAGTTCGACAAGTTAGCCGTGAGCCTGGTAGCGAACTGCTTGAATCCAAATGTCTTCTTCATCCTACCTCTGCTCTGGAACTCTTTATAGTTATGTACTAGTTCATATAGTCACCAGGGGTCTAGTATTTACTCCACAACAGCCTTATAATAGACAGTTCGAGCAATGGGAGCAATTATTGCATTTGTACTGGCCAAATGAAACTTCCAGTTTATTTTATTTCTCTTACTTATTTTGATCTTATTATCTCTTTCGCTTCAGTGGCTTTAAAGTATTTCCGCCATTTGATTATATTGAATTAATTGCTGAGCCTGCTGTCAGGAGAGTTGACCCATCATACACGTTAATAAATCCACCATTCGTTCGTTCAGTGAATAATGCTATAATGCTGCCAAATCTGATCTGGTGTTACTATTATATATCTCGAGGTTTTTGACAAATTCCGAAAAAATGTTCTGTAATATAATCCGCCCTGACTTGATATCTGGTGTTCAATCACTTTCCCACTGTCTTAACGTAACTACTCATTGTCTTTTCTATAAATAATTTCAGAGCTCTTGTACTTATTTTTTTCTCTCGTTGGAACCACGACATCATGTATTTAAGTGTATAACTAGATTGGCAAGTAGGTCTCATCATTTGACTCTTGAAATATAGGTAAACTTGCATTTTAACACCCGCGCTAAATATCTCTTAATTTTTTCCCAAATCGTCAAAATTCCGTATAAATGTACATGTTGAACTAGAATTAACAATTAAATTATGAAAAACCTACCATTTTTGAGTTATCGACAAGAAAAAATCGGACTTCTTGTTGGTCATTCGTCCACCATTCCTGCCATACTTTTTTAGTAATTTACTGAGGAATACTTTGGCCAATTTACTTCTTTTACAGATTTTCAGTGCAAAAAATCACTTTGTTTAAAGTTTTCTGTTATAAATGAAACTACACTTAGATATAAAAAAGAAAACAGCTTTCCTGTAGTGCGTAGTGATTTTATAACAGTTGAGATATACCGGAAAACCTAAGTGGATCTATTTTCATAGTACTGCCTAAGAAGCTAGTTGCAAACGAATTTAAACTCTATCGGACAATAAAACTAATGAACAATATAACGAAAATTATCATGTGAAAACTTTATGAATAGAATCAGAAAAGAAATAAATAAAACAATGTGGTTTCTTCAAAGACATTGGAACAAGGAACGCGATATTTATGCTCAGGATATTATCCGAAAGGGAAATAAAATGCAGAAGGACGTGTACCTTTAGTATCTGTCTATATTTCTGAGATGTTGTATTATGTACATTATTTACAGTATTCGAACTATTGTCCTCATCTTTGTCGTCATATATTTTACAACGTTTCGGCCGTTGTACGCTCCGGCCTTCATCAGTATCTGTCTATATTTCTGAGATGTTGTATTATGTACATTATTTACAGTATTCGAACTATTGTCCTCATCTTTGTCGTCATATTTATTACAACGTTTCGGCCGTTGTACGCTCCGGCCTTCATCAGTATCTGTCTATATTTCTGAGATGTTGCATTATGTACATTATTTACAGTATTCGAACTATTGTCCTCATCTTTGTCGTCATATTTATTACAACGTTTCGGCCGTTGTACGCTCCTGTCTTCTTCAGTATCTGTCTATATTTCTGAGATGTTATATTATGTACATTATTTACAGTATTCGAACTATTGTCCTCATCTTTGTCGTCATATTTATTACAACGTTTCGGCCATTGTACGCTCCGGACTTCTTCAGGTGTTTGGAATGTCGAACTGAACCCTTTATTTCGCTCACTGGGGTAGACTGTTCTAGTTCCACGTGTCATGTTTAATGGATGTCAGTTATCAGTTATCTCCTGTTAATTTTTCTCTGAAAGTTCTCCACCGCCTTAACCGTGTATAGAACTCACACTCTTTGGGTCCTGTCACTGTCTAACTAACGCCTTTATCCACTGTGCCATGTGTCCTTGAGGATATGTTATCCAAAATAAATAGGCTTAAATTTACCTTCATCTCTGTCGTGTGCCAACGGCTTACGGGTAAATTATCCGATCGACGCCAATTCAGACGGGTTTCGATCCTAGCTAGAGGCAACCGGACGTCTAGCCACACTGTTGAGCTGTGATACAGCGAGACAGTCCGTCTGTGGGTAACAATACATACATATATATATATATATATATATAATTATTTATTTTTAAAAATTTATAACATAAATATGTTATAAAATCACTACAAAAATAGCCATTTTGTTTCAACACTCTCAGTGTCTTATCAAGTGATGATGTTGAATGTAAAATAAATGGTTTTAAAAGTTTCGAATTAATTAACAATCCTTCACAAGGGGAAAACGTTGTTACAAATGCTTGATGGACCAATCAAAATACAAGTATAGGAAAATTCAAAAAGCTTGACAACGAAGTCATGTTATAATAGCTATTCAAATATTTAAAATATGGGTAGTATTAAAAAAGAATTTATTCTAATCAATAATTACTAAATTATATGATAAAGTTTAATATTAAAATTAAAAACTGCTAATTTCAAGATCAAAATTTAATTGCTATTAAGTTTACTGAGGAGAAAAGAAGAAATATATATGTTATTCAATTTATTTCTTCATTGAAGTTACTTTAGCTAATTTTATATCCGGTCTTTTGACAATGTATCCATTTTATATACTTGTATATATATATATATATATATATATATATATATATATATATATATATATATATATATATATAAAATAAAGGACCTATATTGGCATCAAACTGCCCACGTACGGACAGAAAATGAGTTCGGCTGATATGAAAAAATAGAAAGGGGTATAAGGCAAGGATGTGTCTTCTCACCGGACTTATTCAAACTATACAGCGAGACAATCCTGAGAGAACTGGGAGTACTACCAATATTTATTACCGTTGGCCACAATCTTAACAGCATAAGATATGTTTATAGCAGATAGAGAAAGAAAACTACAAAAACTCCTACAGGAGATAGTGAAGAAAAGCGAAAAGAAAGGATTAAACATCAACTGCAAGAAGACAGAATGCATGGTTGTTAGCAAAAGGGGTGAGACCAAAATGCGAATTGCAAATCAGGAATACGAAAATCAATTAAGTACCGATATTTAAACATCTGGGAAGTGTTTTAACAGAGGACGGAATATGTGACACTGAAATGAGAAGGCGTATTGGAATAGCGAAACATAAGTATAGTACTAAGAATTAGAAAAATATCAATAGTAACCAGGAAATTAGTACTAAATCTCCTCACTGATGAAGAAGAGACTTGAAGCAACAGAAATATAGTTCTACAGAAGGATACTGAGGATAATTTGGACCGAACATGTGAGCAACAACGAAGTCTTAGAGAAATGGGAAACAAAATGGAAAATTATACTCAAAGTTAGGAAGAGACAATTGAAATTTCTACGGCATAAAATGAGAAAAGACGGTTCGGAAAATCTGATACACACAGGACATGCAAGAGACACAGAGGAAAATAACGCATGACATATTTAATGAGCTTGAGTAAATGGGTGGCGGAACAGAGTTTAGGGGAAATAACAGAAAGACAAGGTTTATTAAGGGCTACAATGGATAGGAAGTTGTGGAAAGCCATGATCACCTACGTCCTGATGAAACAGGTTACATAAAGAAGATTGCAATATTTTGCAAATTTTAACGAAATAATAGAGGAATTCGATATATGTTATATAATTCTTGTGGGGCTGCAATGAGCTTATTAATTTAAGAATTAAGCTTCATAAGGTAGCGTCGAACAGCGTGAAGAATGGACTAAGCATAAACTGCAAGAAAACAGAATGCATGTTCATCAGTAAAAGGATGAACCCGAAATGCGATTTACAGGTCGGGAACACTAGAATCAAGCAGACGCAGAAGTTTAAATATCTGGGAAGGATTCTGACAAAGCACAGTAAATGCGACACTGAGATCCATAAACATATTGAAATGGCCAAGGACGCATTTCAAAAGCTAGGCAGAGTATTGCAAGACCGGAGGATTTCTTTGGTAATGAAAACAAGAATACTGACCTGTTACATGACACTTGCCCTTCTTTACGGCAGTGAATGCTGGACGATTTCCTTAAAGATGAAGAAGAGACTCGAGGCGACGGAGACGTGGTTCTACAGAAGGATGCTAAGCATATCATGAACTGGACGTGTGAGCAACGATGAGATCTTAGAGAGGAGGCAATCAAGGAGGAGTCTTATACTTAACATCAGGAAGAGGCAGCTTAAATGTCTGCGACATATAATGCGGATGGAGGGCCTGGAGAATCTGATACTCAAGGTTCGAATAAGGGGAAAAGAGCGACAACGGAAAACAATGCATGACATTCCTAGCGGTCTTAAGCAAATGGATGACAGAACGTGGTCTGAGGAGACAGCAGCCGGAAGGAACTGATTGGGTTGGGTTGAATAGAGGGAAAGAGAGACAAGGGAAAACAACGCATGACATACCTAGAGGGCTTATGCATGTGGATGACAGAACATGGTCTGCGGGAGGTGGCAGATGGAAGGAACTTGTGAGCTGCAAGAAACAGAGGGAGATGGAGAACCATGATCGCCTACGTCTTGAAAGGACACAGCATATAGAAAGATAGTTCAAATATGAAAGTGGTTCAGTTATCAAGTTATCTATTAATAATTTCTTTTCTTTTTTTTGAGTATTCTTGAGTCTCTTGTGTACTTGAAAACATTTCGAGAAATGAGTCTTGTGAATGTAAATAATCTTATGGTAATTTTTCTGTTCAGACTTCACTTTAGGAAGAAGTCGTTTTAAAAATTTTGCTCGTGACGCGAGATGATCTGCCAGCTCAGTATTTCACCGTAGCTGAAAATCAATTTAATTATATTAAGTCATTGATTTACTTTGTCGAAAGACGATTCCGTGTGTTCAATATGCAATGTCATAAATTTACCTTAGCGGAAAATGATTTGCTCAAAGAAAGCATTTAGTGACAAAAATCCAGTTCAATTATTTTAATGACTGAGACATATTTTCCACTTGTCGTCGTTGGGTGCGCATGATCTTTTATTGATAATGAAATAAAATAAAATGTTATCCGAACAAATAATATTCGGCGACTGACAAATGTTCATCAATGTTTTAATCTTTAATAGATCGTTTGCCTGTTGGCTATTCGTTTCATTAATTAATATTTAGCGTTTCGGCAAAATGATTGATTTCCGTTTGTTTAAGGAATTATATAGGCCAAGTTAACAGAAACAGACAATCCATTTGACGACTTCTGCTAAGATGTTAGACTAGGAAACGAAATAAAAAGAAATAAAGGTGGGGGGGCAGATTTGAAACGATTTTGGGGATTTGATTCCAAGAAAAGTCAAAATAAGACAGTTAGAGAGAGAGAAATGGAGAGAGAGAGAGAAGTGGAGAGAGAGAGAAGTGGAGAGAGAGAAGTGGAGAGAGAGAGAGAAGTGGAGGGAGAAATGGAGAAAGGGAAATGGAGAGAGTGAGAGAAATGGGGAGAGTGAGAAATGAAGAGAGAGAAATGGCGAGAGAGAAGTGGAGAGAGATAGACAAATGGAAAGAGAGAGGGAAAATACTTTATGAAACAGATTGTAATATATCTTTAAAGATCTTTACAAACTATCAAAATACAAGGATTTTGAAGTGGAAACTTAAATGATATGCCATATGAGGACATCAATACTTCAATTTCTGGTTGGATCTTGAAATGGATATCTAAATATGTGGCACATAATTTCAGTTGTAGTTGGAGCCCTCAGATTGATTGGAAAACATTCCAATAGACTCATTGAAGGGATTCCTGGTATCCCATGCTTTAAAGAAATACAAACAATTGTTCTCACCAGTACAGCCCACATTTTTCCAGGGGCTTTATCTATGTAAAACATCTTTTTGTTTTTTTGTTTTTTTTAATTTAAATGCTCAGTGGAAAATGTCATGATGGCATTTCTGAAATTTATCTTCTGAGCGGGAACCGGATAGAAATGAGTACACACCAGAAATCAAAGGAAATAATAACAATAATAATAATAATAATAATAATAATAATAATAATGGGTCAACCCTATATTATTCATGCAACTGACCGGAGGGTTGCTGAAATTCATGGTATTTGAAACCGCGGATAAAGAAGACCACTCAGACCTCATTAAATTTATTAACATGTCCCCCATTGCTGAGAAGTGCCCAGTACAATGACGTTTATGTTTGCTAAAAATCATTATTATTCAAAAACTTATTCGGAATATTCGTTTGTACTGGTTTTTATTAACACATTTCCTTAGCTCTAAAGATTGTAAAAATAGTAAAAAGGGGCGTTTCTTTCTGATTAATTTGGGGCTAAAAATACTGGCTAATTCATCATGGCTCTCCACAATTTCTTATACTTTGTAGCTCTTAGAAATCATTGCCTTCTTTTTTACTATCCTTTCTTGTTCTGAAACCATTTACACAAGGGAGGTCACTCGCTGTTTCCCGCTATCAAGCTTGCCTTTTGGGGACCTGTAAATTCTCCAAGTCACCTTTTGTCATGATATGACCTAGAAATTATAATTGTATCCTTCTTATTTTAGGCATAAGTGTATTTTTCGTTTTCATTTTCCTGAAAACATCCTCGTTAATCCTATATTGTTTTCGTGGAATTCTCAATATCCATCTGTAGAACAATATCTCAGTAGCTTCAAAATTCTTCAACCGTGAAGAAATTGTCCAGCATTCACTGTGGATTATTCAAGGTTTATTTACACCACTACTTCCATTCTCACTATCTCTTTCTTCTCGCTCACTCTCTCCGCCTCCTCTTTCATCTTTTCCTCCTTCTCCTACTCCTCTTCCTCCTCCGTTGAATTCTTCTTTCTTTTTTCTTACTGCTCTTCCTTTTGTTTCCTCTGCACAACCTACGGCTCTTGTTTTGATCGTCTGCCTTCATTTTCTCCTCCACCATTTCCTTCACTCTCCTCCTCCTCTTCCTCTTCCTTCCTCTTCCCATTCGTCCTCTCGTTCATTAACTCCTCCTCCTCATTCTTTGTCTTCACCTCTCTCTATTTCTGCATCTCCTCCTCCCGCTTCTTATTCATGTTTGGCTCTAGTTCTGTTTCTTATTCTCCTACTTTTCCTCCTCCTCCTACATCATCATCTGTTCAGTTTCCTATCCTTCCTCTTCCTTCTTCACTGCCTCCTCCTTTTTTTCTTTACTCCGTGTCCTCAACCTCTAATTATTCTCCTCTTACTCATTCTTAGACGCTTTCTTCGCCACCTTTTTATCCTCCTCTTACTATTCTCCCTCTTTTGCTCTGGGTAAGACGTTAAACTACATCCAGCAGAAAGACCTCTGATCAGAAGGTTTCGAGGAGCGTTGAACAACCTCTTAATTGCTGTTGTTCCCAGGTCCAAACTGATCCGCACCTGTTAGGGCCCCATCTATGAACAAATAGTAAACTATTACCAGCAATACTTTTTTGAAAAAAATATTATCAGCAATACAACTTTGAAGGAAAAATATTAACAGCAACAGAGTTTTGATGAAACAAAATGTTACTGGCAATAAAAAAAATCCACTGAAGTTGATACGCCGCCGTAAAACAAAATAAACCAATTCAATCGAAACCGAAGAATACATATTCTATTCATATGAATCTGTCCTAAAAATGTTGCCGGCATTAAATAACCCATTGAGGCTGATATGCCGAAAACAAAATAAACCAATTCAATCGAAACCGAAGAATACATATTCTATTCATATGAATCTGTCCTAAAAAAATGTTGTCGGCATTAAATAACCCATTGAGGCTGATATGCCGAAAACAAAATAAACCAATTCAATCGAAACCGAAGAATACATATTCTATTCATATGAATCTGTCCTAAAAATGTTGTCGGCATTAAATAACCCATTGAGGCTGATATGCCGAAAACAAAATAAACCAATTCAATCGAAACCGAAGAATACATATTCTATTCATATGAATCTGTCCTAAAAATGTTGTCGGCATTAAATAACCCATTGAGGCTGATATGCCGAAAACAAAATAAACCAATTCAATCGAAACCGAAGAATACATATTCTATTCATATGAATCTGTCCTAAAAATGTTGCCGGCATTAAATAACCCATTGAGGCTGATATGCCGAAAACAAAATAAACCAATTCAATCGAAACCGAAGAATACATATTCTATTCATATGAATCTGTCCTAAAAATGTTGTCGGCATTAAATAACCCATTGAGGCTGATATGCCGAAAACAAAATAAACCAATTCAATCGAAACCGAAGAATACATATTCTATTCATATGAATCTGTCCTAAAAATGTTGTCGGCATTAAATAACCCATTGAGGCTGATATGCCGAAAACAAAATAAACCAATTCAATCGAAACCGAAGAATACATATTCTATTCATATGAATCTGTCCTAAAAATGTTGTCGGCATTAAATAACCCATTGAGGCTGATATGCCGAAAACAAAATAAACCAATTCAATCGAAACCGAAGAATACATATTCTATTAATATGAATCTGTCCTAAAAATGTTGTCGGCATTAAATAACCCATTGAGGCTGATATGCCGAAAACAAAATAAACCAATTCAATCGAAACCGAAGAATACATATTCTATTCATATGAATCTGTCTAAAAATGTTGTCGGCATTAAATAACCCATTGAGGCTGATATGCCGAAAACAAAATAAACCAATTCAATCGAAACCGAAGAATACATATTCTATTCATATGAATCTGTCCTAAAAAATGTTGTCGGCATTAAATAACCCATTGAGGCTGATATGCCGAAAACAAAATAAACCAATTCAATCGAAACCGAAGAATACATATTCTATTCTATTAATATGAATCTGTCCTAAAAATGTTGTCGGCATTAAATAACCCATTGAGGCTGATATGCCGAAAACAAAATAAACCAATTCAATCGAAACCGAAGAATACATATATTCTATTCATATGAATCTGTCCTCGAAAAAAATGTTGCCGGCATTAAATAACCCATTGAGGCTGATATGCCGAAAACAAAATAAACCAATTCAATCGAAACCGAAGAATACATATTCTATTCATATGAATCTGTCCTAAAAATGTTGTCGGCATTAAATAACCCATTGAGGCTGATATGCCGAAAACAAAATAAACCAATTCAATCGAAACCGAAGAATACATATTCTATTCATATGAATCTGTCCTAAAAATGTTGTCGGCATTAAATAACCCATTGAGGCTGATATGCCGAAAACAAAATAAACCAATTCAATCGAAACCGAAGAATACATATTCTATTCATATGAATCTGTCCTAAAAATGTTGTCGGCATTAAATAACCCATTGAGGCTGATATGCCGAAAACAAAATAAACCAATTCAATCGAAACCGAAGAATACATATTCTATTCATATGAATCTGTCCTAAAAAATGTTGTCGGCATTAAATAACCCATTGAGGCTGATATGCCGAAAACAAAATAAACCAATTCAATCGAAACCGAAGAATACATATTCTATTCATATGAATCTGTAAAAAATGTTGTCGGCATTAAATAACCCATTGAGGCTGATATGCCGAAAACA
Organism: Acanthosepion pharaonis; assembly: GCA_903632075.3. Classification (NCBI taxonomy): domain Eukaryota; kingdom Metazoa; phylum Mollusca; class Cephalopoda; order Sepiida; family Sepiidae; genus Acanthosepion; species Acanthosepion pharaonis. The sequence continues at coordinate 112,249 of CAHIKZ030003723.1, forward strand.
AAATAAACCAATTCAATCGAAACCGAAGAATACATATTCTATTCATATGAATCTGTCCTAAAAATGTTGTCGGCATTAAATAACCCATTGAGGCTGATATGCCGAAAACAAAATAAACCAATTCAATCGAAACCGAAGAATACATATTCTATTCATATGAATCTGTCCTAAAAATGTTGTCGGCATTAAATAACCCATTGAGGCTGATATGCCGAAAACAAAATAAACCAATTCAATCGAAACCGAAGAATACATTCTATTCATATGAATCTGTCCTAAAAATGTTGTCGGCATTAAATAACCCATTGAGGCTGATATGCCGATAAAACAAAATAAACCAATTCAATCGAAACCGAAGAATACATATTCTATTCATATGAATCTGTCCTAAAAATGTTGTCGGCATTAAATAACCCATTGAGGCTGATATGCCGAAAACAAAATAAACCAATTCAATCGAAACCGAAGAATACATATTCTATTCATATGAATTGTCCTAAAAAATGTTGTCGGCATTAAATAACCCATTGAGGCTGATATGCCGAAAAACAAAATAAACCAATTCAAAAACAAAATAAACCAATTCAAAAACCGAAGAATACATATTCTATTAATATGAATCTGTCCTAAAAATGTTGTCGGCATTAAATAACCCATTGAGGCTGATATGCCGAAAACAAAATAAACCAATTCAATCGAAACCGAAGAATACATATTCTATTCATATGAATCTGTCCTAAAAATGTTGCCGGCATTAAATAACCCATTGAGGCTGATATGCCGAAAACAAAATAAACCAATTCAATCGAAACCGAAGAATACATATTCTATTCATATGAATCTGTCCTAAAAAATGTTGTCGGCATTAAATAACCCATTGAGGCTGATATGCCGAAAACAAAATAAACCAATTCAATCGAAACCGAAGAATACATATTCTATTCATATGAATCTGTCCTAAAAATGTTGCCGGCATTAAATAACCCATTGAGGCTGATATGCCGAAAACAAAATAAACCAATTCAATCGAAACCGAAGAATACATATTCTATTCATATGAATCTGTCCTAAAAATGTTGTCGGCATTAAATAAGCCATTGAGGATGATATGCCGAAAACAAAAATAAACCAATTCAATCGAAACCGAAGAATACATATTCTATTCATATGAATCTGTCCTAAAAATGTTGTCGGCATTAAATAACCCATTGAGGCTGATATGCCGAAAACAAAATAAACCAATTCAATCGAAACCGAAGAATACATATTCTATTCATATGAATCTGTCCTAAAAATGTTGTCGGCATTAAATAACCCATTGAGGCTGATATGCCGAAAAAAAATAAACCAATTCAATCGAAACCGAAGAATACATATTCTATTCATATGAATCTGTCCTAAAAATGTTGTTCGGCATTAAATAACCCATTGAGGCTGATATGCCGAAAACAAAATAAACCAATTCAATCGAAACCGAAGAATACATATTCTATTCATATGAATCTGTCCTAAAAATGTTGCCGGCATTAAATAACCCATTGAGGCTGATATGCCGAAAACAAAATAAACCAATTCAATCGAAACCGAAGAATACATATTCTATTCATATGAATCTGTCCCAAAAAATGTTGTCGGCATTAAATAACCCATTGAGGCTGATATGCCGAAAACAAAATAAACCAATTCAATCGAAACCGAAGAATACATATTCTATTCATATGAATCTGTCCTAAAAATGTTGTCGGCATTAAATAACCCATTGAGGCTGATATGCCGAAAACAAAATAAACCAATTCAATCGAAACCGAAGAATACATATTCTATTAATATGAATCTGTCCTAAAAATGTTGTCGGCATTAAATAACCCATTGAGGCTGATATGCCGAAAACAAAATAAACCAATTCAATCGAAACCGAAGAATACATATTCTATTAATATGAATCTGTCCTAAAAATGTTGCCGGCATTAAATAACCCATTGAGGCTGATATGCCGAAAACAAAATAAACCAATTCAATCGAAACCGAAGAATACATATTCTATTCATATGAATCTGTCCTAAAAATGTTGTCGGCATTAAATAACCCATTGAGGCTGATATGCCGAAAACAAAATAAACCAATTCAATCGAAACCGAAGAATACATATTCTATTCATATGAATCTGTCCTAAAAATGTTGCCGACATTAAATAACCCATTGAGGCTGATATGCCGAAAACAAAATAAACCAATTCAATCGAAACCGAAGAATACATATTCTATTCATATGAATCTGTCCTAAAAAATGTTGTCGGCATTAAATAACCCATTGAGGCTGATATGCCGAAAACAAAATAAACCAATTCAATCGAAACCGAAGAATACATATTCTATTAATATGAATCTGTCCTAAAAATGTTGTCGGCATTAAATAACCCATTGAGGCTGATATGCCGAAAACAAAATAAACCAATTCAATCGAAACCGAAGAATACATATTCTATTCATATGAATCTGTCCTAAAAATGTTGCCGGCATTAAATAACCCATTGAGGCTGATATGCCGAAAACAAAATAAACCAATTCAATCGAAACCGAAGAATACATATTCTATTCATATGAATCTGTCCTAAAAAATGTTGTCGGCATTAAATAAGCCATTGATGATATGCCGAAAACAAAATAAACCAATTCAATCGAAACCGAAACAAAATAAACCAATTCAATACCGAAGAATACATTCTATTCATATGAATCTGTCCTAAAAATGTTGTCGGCATTAAATAACCCATTGAGGCTGATATGCCGAAAACAAAATAAACCAATTCAATCGAAACCGAAGAATACATATTCTATTCATATGAATCTGTCCTAAAAATGTTGTCGGCATTAAATAACCCATTGAGGCTGATATGCCGAAAACAAAATAAACCAATTCAATCGAAACCGAAGAATACATATTCTATTCATATGAATCTGTCCTAAAAATGTTGTCGGCATTAAATAACCCATTGAGGCTGATATGCCGAAAACAAAATAAACCAATTCAATCGAAACCGAAGAATACATATTCTATTCATATGAATCTGTCCTAAAAATGTTGTCGGCATTAAATAACCCATTGAGGCTGATATGCCGAAAACAAAATAAACCAATTCAATCGAAACCGAAGAATACATATTCTATTCATATGAATCTGTCCTAAAAATGTTGTCGGCATTAAATAACCCATTGAGGCTGATATGCCGAAAACAAAATAAACCAATTCAATCGAAACCGAAGAATACATATTCTATTCATATGAATCTGTCCTAAAAATGTTGTCGGCATTAAATAACCCATTGAGGCTGATATGCCGAAAACAAAATAAACCAATTCAATCGAAACCGAAGAATACATATTCTATTCATATGAATCTGTCCTAAAAATGTTGCCGGCATTAAATAACCCATTGAGGCTGATATGCCGAAAACAAAATAAACCAATTCAATCGAAACCGAAGAATACATATTCTATTCATATGAATCTGTCCTAAAAAATGTTGTCGGCATTAAATAACCCATTGAGGCTGATATGCCGAAAACAAAATAAACCAATTCAATCGAAACCGAAGAATACATATTCTATTCATATGAATCTGTCCTAAAAATGTTGTCGGCATTAAATAACCCATTGAGGCTGATATGCCGAAAACAAAATAAACCAATTCAATCGAAACCGAAGAATACATATTCTATTCATATGAATCTGTCCTAAAAATGTTGTCGGCATTAAATAACCCATTGAGGCTGATATGCCGAAAACAAAATAAACCAATTCAATCGAAACCGAAGAATACATATTCTATTCATATGAATCTGTCCTAAAAATGTTGTCGGCATTAAATAACCCATTGAGGCTGATATGCCGAAAACAAAATAAACCAATTCAATCGAAACCGAAGAATACATATTCTATTCATATGAATCTGTCCTAAAAATGTTGTCGGCATTAAATAACCCATTGAGGCTGATATGCCGAAAACAAAATAAACCAATTCAATCGAAACCGAAGAATACATATTCTATTCATATGAATCTGTCCTAAAAATGTTGTCGGCATTAAATAACCCATTGAGGCTGATATGCCGAAAACAAAATAAACCAATTCAATCGAAACCGAAGAATACATATTCTATTCATATGAATCTGTCCTAAAAATGTTGTCGGCATTAAATAACCCATTGAGGCTGATATGCCGAAAACAAAATAAACCAATTCAATCGAAACCGAAGAATACATATTCTATTCATATGAATCTGTCCTAAAAATGTTGTCGGCATTAAATAACCCATTGAGGCTGATATGCCGAAAAACAAAATAAACCAATTCAATCGAAACCGAAGAATACATATTCTATTCATATGAATCTGTCCTAAAAATGTTGTCGGCATTAAATAACCCATTGAGGCTGATATGCCGAAAACAAAATAAACCAATTCAATCGAAACCGAAGAATACATATTCTATTAATATGAATCTGTCCTAAAAATGTTGTCGGCATTAAATAACCCATTGAGGCTGATATGCCGAAAACAAAATAAACCAATTCAATCGAAACCGAATACATATTCTATTCATATGAATCTGTCTAAAAAGCCGGCATTAAATAACCCAAGGCTGATATGCCGAAAAACAAAATAAACCAATTCAATCGAAACCGAAGAATACATATTCTATTCATATGAATCTGTCCTAAAAATGTTGCCGGCATTAAATAACCCATTGAGGCTGATATGCCATAAAACAAAATAAACCAATTCAATCGAAACCGAAGAAATACATATTCTATTAATATGAATCTAAAAATGAATCTGTCCAATTAAAAATTGTTGTTGTCGGCATTAAATAACCCATTGAGGCTGATATGCCGAAAACAAAATAAAAACAAAATAAACCAATTCAATCGAAACCGAAGAATATTAAATATTCTATTCATATGAATCTGTGAATCTGTCCTAAAAATGTTGTCGGCATTAAATAACCCATTGAGGCTGATATGCCGAAAACAAAATAAACCAATTCAATCGAAACCGAAGAATACATATTCTATTCATATGAATCTGTCCTAAAAAATGTTGTCGGCATTAAATAACCCATTGAGGCTGATATGCCGAAAACAAAATAAACCAATTCAATCGAAACCGAAGAATACATATTCTATTCATATGAATCTGTCCTAAAAATGTTGAAACCGGCATTAAATAATTGATTTGATATGATAACCGAAAACAAAATAAACCAATTCAATTAAAAACCGAAGATAGAATATTCTATTAATATGAATCTGTCCTAAAAATGTTGTCGGCATTAAATAACCCATTGAGGCTGATATGCCGAAAACAAAATAAACCAATTCAATCGAAACCGAAGAATACATATTCTATTCATATGAATCTGTCCTAAAAATGTTGTCGGCATTAAATAACCCATTGAGGCTGATATGCCGAAAACAAAATAAACCAATTCAATCGAAACCGAAGAATACATATTCTATTCATATGAATCTGTCCTAAAAAATGTTGTCGGCATTAAATAACCCATTGAGGCTGATATGCCGAAAACAAAATAAACCAATTCAATCGAAACCGAAGAATACATATTCTATTCATATGAATCTGTCCTAAAAAATGTTGTCGGCATTAAATAACCCATTGAGGCTGATATGCCGAAAACAAAATAAACCAATTCAATCGAAACCGAAGAATACATATTCTATTCATATGAATCTGTCCTAAAAATGTTGTCGGCATTAAATAACCCATTGAGGCTGATATGCCGAAAACAAAATAAACCAATTCAATCGAAACCGAAGAATACATATTCTATTCATATGAATCTGTCCTAAAAATGTTGTCGGCATTAAATAACCCATTGAGGCTGATATGCCCGAAAACAAAATAAACCAATTCAATCGAAACCGAAGAATACATATTCTATAATATGAATCTGTCCTAAAAATGTTGTCGGCATTAAATAACCCATTGAGGCTGATATGCCGAAAACAAAATAAACCAATTCAATCGAAACCGAAGAATACATATTCTATTCATATGAATCTGTCCTAAAAAATGTTGCCGGCATTAAATAACCCATTGAGGCTGATATGCCGAAAACAAAATAAACCAATTCAATCGAAACCGAAGAATACATATTCTATTCATAAATGAATCTGTCCTAAAAATGTTGCCGAAGGCATTAAATAACCCATTGAGGCGAAAACAAAACAAAATAAACCAATTCAATCGAAACCGAAGAATACATATTCTATTCATATGAATCTGCGAAAACAAAATAAACCAATTCAATCGAAACCGAAGAATACATATTCTATTCATATGAATCTGTCCTAAAAATGTTGCCGGCATTAAATAACCCATTGAGGCTGATATGCCGAAAACAAAATAAACCAATTCAATCGAAACCGAAGAATACATATTCTATTCGGCATTAAATGAATCTGTCCTAAAAATGTTGAAACCGGCATTAAATAACCCATTGAGGCTGATATGCCGAAAACAAAATAAACCAATTCAATCGAAACCGAAGAATACATATTCTATTCATATGAATCTGTCCTAAAAATGTTGCCGGCATTAAATAACCCATTGAGGCTGATATGCCGAAAACAAAAATAAACCAATTCAATCGAAATTATTCTATTAATATGAAAAAAAAATGTTGTCGGCAAAATAACCCATTGAGGCTGAAACCGAAAAAAAAAACCAATTCAATCGAAACCGAAGAATACATATTCTATTCATATGAATCTGTCCTAAAAATGTTGCCGGCATTAAATAACCCATTGAGGCTGATATGCCGAAAACAAAATAAACCAATTCAATCGAAACCGAAGAATACATATTCTATTCATATGAATCTGTCCTAAAAATGTTGTCGGCATTAAATAACCCATTGAGGCTGATATGCCGAAAACAAAATAAACCAAAATAAACCAATTCAATCGAAACCATATGAATCTGTCCTAAAAAGAATACATATTCTATTCATATGAATCTGTCCTAAAAAATGTTGCCGGCATTAAATAACCCATTGAGGCTGATATGCCGAAAACAAAATAAACAATTCAATCGAAACCGAAGAATACATAAAAAAAAAAACCTATTCAAATAATCGAAAACCGAAATCAATCTGTCCTAAAAATGTTGCCGGCATTAAATAACCCATTGAGGCTGATATGCCGAAAACAAAATAAACCAATTCAATCGAAACCGAAGAATACATATTCTATTCATATGAATCTGTCCTAAAAATGTTGTCGGCATTAAATAACCCATTGAGGCTGATATGCCGAAAACAAAATAAACCAATTCAATCGAAACCGAAGAATACATATTCTATTCATATGAATCTGTCAAAAAAAAATGTTGCCGGCATTAAATAACCCATTGAGGCTGATATGCCGAAAACAAAATAAACCAATTCAATCGAAACCGAAGAATACATATTCTATTCATATGAATCTGTCCTAAAAATGTTGCCGGCATTAAATAACCCATTGAGGCTGATATGCCGAAAACAAAATAAACCAATTCAATCGAAACCGAAGAATACATATTCTATTCATATGAATCTGTCCTAAAAATGTTGCCGGCATTAAATAACCCATTGAGGCTGATATGCCGAAAACAAAATAAACCAATTCAATCGAAACCGAAGAATACATATTCTATTCATATGAATCTGTCCTAAAAATGTTGCCGGCATTAAATAACCCATTGAGGCTGATATGCCGAAAACAAAATAAACCAATTCAATCGAAACCGAAGAATACATATTCTATTCATATGAATCTGTCCTAAAAATGTTGCCGGCATTAAATAACCCATTGAGGCTGATATGCCGAAAACAAAATAAACCAATTCAATCGAAACCGAAGAATACATATTCTATTCATATGAATCTGTCCTAAAAATGTTGCCGGCATTAAATAACCCATTGAGGCTGATATGCCGAAAACAAAAAAACAAAATAAACCAATTCAATCGCATTAAAAACCGAAGAATACATATTCTATTCATATGAATCTGTCCTAAAAATGTTGCCGGCATTAAATAACCCATTGAGGCTGATATGCCGAAAACAAAATAAACCAATTCAATCGAAACCGAAGAATACATATTCTATTCATATGAATCTGTCCTAAAAATGTCGGCATTGCCGGCATTAAATAACCCATTGAGGCTGATATGCCGAAAACAAAATAAACCAATTGAGGCTGATATACCGAAAATCGAAACCGAAGAATACATATTCTATTCATATGAATCTGTCCTAAAAATGTTGCCGGCATTAAATAACCCATTGAGGCTGATATGCCGAAAACAAAATAAACCAATTCAATCGAAACCGAAGAATACATATTCTATTCATATGAATCTGTCCTAAAAATGTTGCCGGCATTAAATAACCCATTGAGGCTGATATGCCGAAAACAAAATAAACCAATTCAATCGAAACCGAAGAATACATATTCTATTCATATGAATCTGTCCTAAAAATGTTGCCGGCATTAAATAACCCATTGAGGCTGATATGCCGAAAACAAAATAAACCAATTCAATCGAAACCGAAGAATACATATTCTATTCATATGAATCTGTCCTAAAATCGAAACCGAAATACATATTCTATTCATATGAATCTGTCCTAAAATGTTGCCGGCATTAAATAAATAACGGCATTAGCTCAAGTGATATGCCGAAAACAAATAAACCAATTCAATGAAGAATACATATTCTATTCGGCATTAAATAACCCATTGAGGCTGATATGCCAAAAAACAAAATAAACCAATTCAATCGAAAACCGAAGAATACATATTCTATTCATATGAATCTGTCCTAAAAATGTTGCCGGCATTAAATAACCCATTGAGGCTGATATGCCGAAAACAAAATAAACCAATTCAATCGAAACCGAAGAATACATATTCTATTCATATGAATCTGTCCTAAAAAAATGTTGCCGGCATTAAATAACCCATTGAGGCTGATATGCCGAAAACAAAATAAACCAATTCAATCGAAACCGAAGAATACATATTCTATTCATATGAATCTGTCCTAAAAAAATGTTGCCGGCATTAAATAACCCATTGAGGCTGATATGCCGAAAACAAAATAAACCAATTCAATCGAAACCGAAGAATACATATTCTATTCATATGAATCTGTCCTAAAAATGTTGCCGGCATTAAATAACCCATTGAGGCTGATATGCCGAAAAAAAAATAAACCAATTCAATCGAAACCGAAGAATACATATTCTATTCATATGAAAACTGTCCAATAAAAATCTATTCATATGAATCTGCATTAAATAACCCATTGAGGCTGATATGCCGAAAACAAAATAAACCAATTCAATCGAAACCGAAGAATACATATTCTATTCATATGAATCTGTCCTAAAAATGTTGCCGGCATTAAATAACCCATTGAGGCTGATATGCCGAAAACAAAATAAACCAATTCAATCGAAACCGAAGAATACATATTCTATTCATATGAATCTGTCCTAAAAATGTTGCCGGCATTAAATAACCCATTGAGGCTGATATGCCGAAAAACAAAATAAAACCAATTCAATCGAAACCGAAGAATACATATTCTATTCATATGAATCTGTCCTAAAAATGTTGCCGGCATTAAATAACCCATTGAGGCTGATATGCCGAAAAACAAAATAAACCAATTCAAAAACAAAATAAACCAATTCAATCAATGCCGAAACCGAAAAACAACATATTCTATTCATATGAATCTGTCCATTGAATATGCCGAAAACAAAAAACCAATTCAATGCATATTCATTAAATAACCCATCCTAAAATGTTGAGGCTGATATGCCGAAAAAAAATAAACCAATTCAATCGAAACCGAAGAATACATATTCTATTCATATGAATCTGTCCTAAAAATGTTGCCGGCATTAAATAACCCATTGAGGCTGATATGCCGAAAACAAAATAAACCAATTCAATCGAAACCGAAGAATACATATTCTATTCATATGAATCTGTCCTAAAAAATGTTGCCGGCATTAAATAACCCATTGAGGCTGATATGCCGAAAACAAAATAAACCAATTCAATCGAAACCGAAGAATACATATTCTATTCATATGAATCTGTCCTAAAAAAATGTTGCCGGCATTAAATAACCCATTGAGGCTGATATGCGCCGAAAACAAAATAAACCAATTCAATCGAAACCGAAGAATACATATTCTATTCATATGAATCTGTCCTAAAAATGTTGCCGGCATTAAATAACCCATTGAGGCTGATATGCCGAAAAAAAATAAACCAATTCAATCGAAACCGAAGAATACATATTCTATTCATATGAATCTGTCCTAAAAATGTTGCCGGCATTAAATAACCCATTGAGGCTGATATGCCGAAAACAAAATAAACCAATTCAATCGAAACCGAAGAATACATATTCTATTCATATGAATCTGTCCTAAAAATGTTGCCGGCATTAAATAACCCATTGAGGCTGATATGCCGAAAACAAAATAAACCAATTCAATCGAAACCGAAGAATACATATTCTATTCATATGAATCTGTCCTAAAAATGCATTTGCCGATATGCCGAAAACAAAATAAACCAATTCAATCGAAACCGATTAAATAAAAACCCATTGAGGCTGATATAAACCAATTCAATCGAAACCGAAAAACAAAATAAACCAATTCATTAAATCATTGAGGCTGATATGCCGAAAACAAAATAAAGAATACATATTCTATTCATATGAATCTGTCCTAAAAATGTTGCCGGCATTAAATAACCCATTGAGGCTGATATGCCGAAAACAAAATAAACCAATTCAATCGAAACCGAAGAATACATATTCTATTCATATGAATCTGTCCTAAAAAAATGGCATTTAACCCGAGGGTTCGAAAACAAAATAAAAGTTAGAATAAACTACAACACACAACCCCAAAATTAAATAAATAGCTTTAATTATCTTCCCAAACCAAAACAAAACTATTAAATAAGCGATAGAAAGAAATTTTTACTACGTTAATAAAACACCGATTAAAATAAAAATAAATAAATATATAAGATAAGAAATAAAATAAAAACTAAAACTAAAAACAAGCAAAATAATTTAACCCAAATAAATAAAGAAATAAACGACGGTAAAATAACCGCCAAAATAGACTACCCACAATGCACCACTGACCCGTATATATAAACAGCTGAGAAAAATAACAGCACTCGTGGCCTGACGATTGGATCTAGCATGAAACAGACTGTCGCCTCTAAGTGTTAATTTCTTTGTTCACTTTTATATTTACACACGCTCTATCTCTGATATTGAGCACTTTGTCCCATAAATATAGCCCCTTAAGACTGTATTTCTTCATACTCAGCTCCTGATAAACAGTAGAGCACTTTCGCTACATTTATAACACAGTATAGACATTTAGAAATTTAACCTCGACTACTCCCTAAAAAACATACCCATCCTATCCCCTTTCATATATAAGCTAAAATTAATTGAAAAAACAGAAAGTTTCATAAAAAGAATGAGATGGGAAGCCTACTTTTTAAACCAGGACAATAACAATACATTCAAGGAATAATACGGCTTCAAAACAAAAGAAATGCCCCCCTGCAAGAAAAAGAATTAGACGACTTCGAGAAAGACAACTGACCTAGTTAGAAACATAAAATCCCATAAAAGTCAAGATGCATTTCAAAGAAAACTAAAAGAAGATATAAGTAAAATAAACAATTCAGCAAATGTATTTATCACTGCTGACAAAACAAGAAAGTTATACAAACTAAGCCCTCCTACGCACAATAAATTACTGAAGAACATAACCAAAACATACAAAAAGGCACCAAAAACAATAGAATACGATATCAACAAAGAAGCTAAACAGTCGCCCAAAAACTAGACCTATATGACTGAATAAGCTGCATCAGTAAGGCGCAACCCTTTATCACACTAAAAGACCACAAAGAAAATTTCAAAATCAACCCTGCATACAGACTCATAAACCCGACCAAAAGCGAATTAGGTAAAATAAGTAAAACTAGAAAGAATTAATGCTGAACTTAGGAAGAAGTTAGGAGTAAACCAGTGGAAAAACACAAAAGCACAAAAAAACTATTGACTGTTTCCACAGCATAAATAACAAACAAAATTGCCAATTCCTACAATTAGACATTAAAGAATTTTACCCATCCATAACAGAACACAAGCTAGATAAGACCATCAACTTAGCTCAGGAACAAATAATAATAAAACCAAGCGAAATCGACACCATTAAGCACTCCCGTAAATCATTACTATTTCACAATGAAGAAGCATGGATAGAGAAAGATGGTGAATTTGACACTACAATGGGAAGCTTTGACGGTGCTTGACATGCGAAATCATTGGTATTTACTTACTACACTAACTAAGCAAAATAATAGGTAGAAATGACACAGGACTCTACAGGGACGACGGTCTCATAATCTTAAAAACTGCAACAAACAAATCACTGACAAAACTAGAAAAGCAATAATAAAGATTTTCAAAAATAACGGATTCGACATAGATATAAAAACTAACCTAAATGAAGTAGATTTTCTAGATGTTACCATCAATCTAAGAAAAGGCACATATAAACCATACAGAAAACCCAGTGATAAACCACTCTATATAGACACATCTTCCAACCACCAGCCTTCTATCAT
>CAHIKZ030003723.1:135000-162500 GCA_903632075.3 Acanthosepion pharaonis
CTTCGTATTTCTGCTCTGCTTTAAAAACTTACTCTTTTTTTTTTTTTTTTTTTTTTGCCTATTAAACCTCGTCTTTTAACTATCGACGATTTTTGAAAAATTTCCAATATTTTTATAAGGATTCAGGCGTTGCTTTAAAACCAATATTATTACATGTACGGCGAACTCTGATTCATTTTCAGAATAATAACAAACCATTTTTTTTCATTGGTTAAAGGCTATATTTTTATTGGTAAATTAAAGTGTGTACGAATGTGTGTCTTCCTCAACAACTTCCCGGACGTTTTAGGATTAATTGCAAAAGTAAGAACTGCCATTCTAAAAACAATTAAAAAATTTAAACCAAATACAATGAATTTGCAAAATTTGATATTTAAACACATAGCTATTTAACCCATAGTTGGGGGGATGAGACAGATTCACAACTCTCCCAAGTTTATTTGCACGTAAATAAATCTAACGAACCCAACTGGAACTTGAACTAAATTACAAGCGGCAATCCATTACACCACCCGTACACCCAGTTCAGCTAGTGAAAGAGTTGGGATATATATATATATATTTAAAGATATTTTTGTAGGTACAAAATTTAATGATCGAAATAAAAGTGTAAAACTTAATATTACTAGATATATTAAAAACGGGCAAAGCAACCGATTTCGCTCCCGCTCTTCAGGCTTCCACGGGAGATTTAATTTAAATTAAAACAAATAAATATATATATATATATATATATATATATATATATATATATATATATATATATATATATATGTATGTATGTATGTATGTATAATCTGTGAGTGTGTGTCTGCTTGCGCGCAACAGTGCAGATTGTGTTTTCTAGTCTTGGTTGGCAACCAGTCTTTTAGGCTAAACACTCTCTGGAGGGCTAGGGCAAACTGTAATACATTTCTCTGTTGTTTCCTTTTCCGAAAAGCGTGGTTGTTTCTATATATACTTACCTCACTATAATCAAATCATGTAAGTGAGTAGGCCGGTGATGCTGTTCTGAAAATAGAACTATTAGGCTCTCATCAATCGACGGGAGAATCCATCGCCCGCACACACACACAGTCACGCACACACACAAACACACACACACACACACACACATATATATATATATATATATATATATATATATATATATACTACTAGTCCACTGTGCCTCCAGTATATATATATATATATATATATATATATATATATATATATATATATATATATATATAAACTTTATTATATATATATATATATATATATATATATATATATTTAGTTTATGAAAACTAGGTAATCAGTATGGGTAAACCTAAGGAGGATAAAATCCAGAGAGCTCAATGTAAATCCAGAGCAAATAATTTAAATAAAAACAGACCACTTTAAGGTTCCATGTAATAAATTATTTCACCACAGCCCTTTTCAAGGACTGCGGATCATCAGACTTTATTTCCAAACAAAAAAGGAAAAGAAAATTTACACATTTTTGACGGGCCGTATTAAACATATATAAATTAATGAAGTGAGGAGGGAGAAGAGGCATGCGTGAGTTAGCAGATATTGACATATATATATATATATATTTAATAACAGTTTTATATCTACAAGAAAAGTCACTTTGATAATTAATAACAGGTTAATTTTTATTTGTGCATTTATTTTATATATTGAAATGATAAACTCATCATTATAACCTGATATAGAAATTGAACACACGACCACTACATGGCAGAGATACATTGTCAACCAACACCTATATACACTACATGGCCGTCCTAATGAAAACAACTGATTGCTTTTTATTAGTTTTAATAGGTTAATCAAGTATTGCTGTCAGCTAGTGGTTGTGAATTTAATCCTAATATCGCTCCGTAAGCCTCCTTAATCTTATCAGCAAACTGTTTGTTGATTATGTCCTGAGCAAAGAAAATCTCCTCTATTTTCACAGCTGAGGTTTTAACTCTCATGAAACACAGAATCAGTTTAAAGCTCGATGGTAACTTGAAAGATAAATTATCTCACAGTCTTTTTTTTTTTTTTTTTTGTTTGTTTTTTATAGTGAGGTTCACCCTGTAGAAGCCCTGGAGCGAATCGAGGTAAACGGTTACAGAGTAAAAGGCGGAATTTATGCGGACAGGTGAAGAAGAATACGGTGAACTTCAGACTTGAACAGGTTAAAATTGTAGTGATCAGGGAAAACATCTTCGGTTCCCCTTGGGTCATGGGAAGAAGCTGCTCGAGCGGAACGTAACGATGGTATACAGAAGGTATGTGGGTGGTTTGACACAATGTGAGTGACTTATCGGATCCTAACCGTGAAGATTAGACTAGGCCGAACCAAAGAATTCTGTTCATCCGGGCACTTTCCATGGAAGTAGCGATAGAGGCTTGCCTCATCCCGTCTATGAGAGAAGGATTTCAGGGTGGAAAAATATTTATTACCCACAAGGACCCTTTTGGACTCTATCGAGATTGTAAAGTGAAGACTGGGAGGCTCCTGCCCAAATATGAAAGCAGTGCTCCATTTTAAGCTTGATTTGGCACTTGTTAAGTTAAAATTACAAGAAGTGTAGAGGGAACCGCACCATTTCCGTCATCTTTAGCGATAGATTGTATGTACGAGTTCCACTTGAGGTATGTGGTTAGTTTAAGACCCGATAGTCTCTCAATGCAGGTGGCTTCCCTGGGGGACATACATTCATCGTGACTAATGATAGTTCGGGGTCCAATTGGTGATGATGGAATTTAATTAATTTCGTTTTCGAGTCATTGAATGTAACCAGTCATTTTTTCCCAGACTGAGTTGTTAAACTTTGATTGGAGGAGCGATCAGCTACCAATCTCTGGTCATCCCGAGTTTGGGAGATGAACCTATATATCGTTGTATCATCGGCATAGATATTAACAAATGATATAAGTATTCTCTTAGACAGATCGCTTATGTAAAGCGTAAAGAGGGTTGGTCTGAGAAGTTTTTATACCTGACGTACCTATTCTATTATTAATAGACTCTCCCACACATAATAAGTAGTAATACTTGTAGTAATAGTAGTAGTAGTAGCGGCCGACAGTTCGGGTCATTGGTGTTGAGCGAGTCAGTCGATATCGGACATTGAAGTACCAACCATCACAACTGGATTGCTGCGTCATTAACTCTTATTTCCAAGTTCCTAACGTTTTGTACGTCGAACCTAATTTAGGACGACTTATTGAAATACAAGCCTCCACTGTGAAAACTACTCTACAACAGAAGTAACCCTAGGGGAGCGCTTGCGATGATTGTTAGAGCCCCGGGGGACTGGCTGTTAACAACTGCCTTCAGGGACCCGCCAGAAAGGACTTTATAAGCTGTGGCATATGCAGTCACTACACAAACTCACCAGCTACGACATCTCTGGGGGAATTTATGCATTTATGAAGTTCTTCTCATCGGGTACGTCTATGATTGTCGTTTTGAATGATCAGTCTTCTGAAGCCCATGAGATCAACACAGGTGTCAACCAAGGCTCCTCAGTCATACCGTCTTTCTACAGTATATTAACGATTTGCTCAAGGACATTCACAGTCCATTAGTAAATTACTATTACACCCCATATCATGCAAACTCCTTCAAACTCAAGAAAACGCTAACTCTAATAGTTCCTTGTGGTGAAAACTGACTTGTAACTATTGTTGTTCATGATGACGGTTGTCTTTGAGTATAGAATCCAGAGGTTAGCAGTGAATATTTCGAAGACAGTAGGGAAGCGTAGTTCAGGTTAGCAGTGGATATCCCGGGAAAAGTAGAAGAGCGTAGTTCTTCCTTCTGTATGTCTTCGCCTGACAAGCTGGCACTGGACATTCGGATAGAGTAAACAAAATGGCCGCCTTTATACACGACGGATTGAATATTTTACGTCTTCTGATTGGTTAACCTTCTATTGGTGAACTATAAAGTGAGTCAAGTCATTTGGGCTAGCTCACTAGTTACATAATATACACAAAAAAACTGCAACAACTATCAATAACTTAAAATCAGAGCTACTGATATTGCATCAACACCTCTAGAACCCTGGGCTTTCTCTCGTCAAAATGAATAATCGCACTCAAATAAGGCGCTATGATTTAAGTATTTGAGTATCAGGTTCAACCCAAAACCCAAGTAGAACTCATGCATACGATCGATTGCTAAGGATGGTAGATTGTATGAGCGATCAGCTGCCAATCTCTGGCCATCACAAGTTTTAGCGATGGAACCATATATCGTTGTGTCTTCGGCATAGATATTCACAAATGATCTAAGTATATTCTTAGACAGATCGTTTATGTAAAGTGAAAAGAGGGTTGGTCTGAGAAGTGACATATGGGGAACGACTACGTTGATTGTAGGCGCCCTAGACGACTGGCTGTTAACGACTACCTTTTACACGTTAGAACAGACTTTATAAGCTACACAGACTCACCAGATACGACATCTCTGGGAGTGTTTATGAAGTTCTTCCCATCGAGTACGTCTATGGTAGTCGTTTTGAATGGCCAGTCTTCTGACGCCCAAAAGATCAACACAGGCGTCTACCAAGGCTCCTCAGTCATACCTTCTTTCTATAGTATATTAATAATATATCCGTGGAGGAATTCATTTTCGCACGGTTATTCATGTTCATGCCAATAAGTTTTATGTCTGCACGAAAATTCACTTTGATAATTAGTAACAGGTGAATTTTTATTTGCGAATTTATTTTATATATAGAAGTGATAAACTCATCATTATAACCTGATATAAAAATTGAACTCACGACCACTAGACGACATTCAATCCCAATATCGCTCCGTCAACCTCCTTAATTTCATCAGCAAACTGTTGATTATGTCATCAGAAACAAACTCCTGAGCAAAGACTATCTCTATTTTCACAGCTGAGGTTTTAATCTTTTAAAATCTTTTAATCTTTTGATGGCAGCTTGAAACAGAAATTATCTCATTTTATTTTTTAAGTGAGGTTCACCCTGTACAAGCCTAGAGCGACTTCAGGTAGACGGTTACAGAGTAGGCGGAATTTATACGTATATGTGGAGAAGAATACGGTTAACCGTAGACTTGAACAGGTTAAAATTGTAGTGATCGGGGAAACGTCTTTGGCTCCCCAGAGAAGTGAGTCAAGGGAAGAAGCTGTTCGAGGTGAACTTACCGACGGAATACGAAATATTATAATTCACAGGCCATTAGTAAATTATTATTACACCCCTTATCATGCAAACACCTTCAAAGTCAAGAAAACCCTAACTCTAATAGTTCCTTGTGGTAAAAACTGACTTGTAATTATCAATACCTTAAAATCAGAGCTACTGATATTGCATCAACACCTCTAGAATCCTGGGCTTTCTCTCATTAAAATGAATAGTTGCACTCAAATAAGGCGCGATGATTTGGGTATTTGTTTGGGCTCAAGTTCAACCCAAAACCCAAGTGGAACTGATGCATACGATCGATTGCTAAGGATGCTAGAAAAAAAATGATTGGCTTATTGTTCTGTTCCAGCAACTACTTGACTGCCTCAACAATGCATTCTCTTTTTTAAAAAGTATGCAGTACTGCTACATTATCAAGGCTGTAACTGTTCCGTTCTTACTTTCAGGCCTTGATAGAGGTTAAGGTAGTTTTGTGCGTATGGGGAGAACGACATTTTCCATTTTCTCGCAGATGCAATGTCGTAAGATTTATTGTTACTATATCACTTTTCACACGGGAAAGATTTGGATGAAGTCCATTGATTAGCTCCAAGAGTTTAGGCATTTACTGATAAGACCATATATACTACGCACAGGGCGCTGAAATAAATCAGTTATAAAGAGGAAATTCCACTCGAGCCAGCTTGTTTCCCGGCAATCGCCGCTTTGTGGAACAGACTCCCACGTGGATGCTCCCCCGAACGCTACAAGTCAAGCCTCTATCGTTACCTATGCTCCATATCTTCAAGATCTTCACTTTTCTACACTTACATCTTATATTCGTATGCCATCCTCTCGTTCTTGAGCCTTGTATAGATTGAACATTAGTAAAAATAAAACGAAAAAATAGAGGAAGCCTGAAGATACCAGATGGTATTTGGTCGAAACGTCGTGTTGATGTTAACAAACCAAATCAGTTTATGTATATTGAGCTTATCTTTCTTAAATAAAAACAGAAAATAAATTAATGATATTTACATATTTAATTATTGAAACAGAAGCAATCGGAATTTTTTAAAATCGCATTTAAAACGCGGGTCAGATTATGTGAGAGACCAGTATGTCGAGAGAAACTATTTTTCAAAAGATGTGATACACAACGCGTGATGATAATTTTCTCCATTTAATATTTTTTCTCTTTTTCTTTACGCATGCGCAAATAAGCATAGAAAACATTCAGCAAAAGATGACATTTAAAAAAAAAGAAGATTCAATGTAAATCATCTTTTTGTTTCTTTTTTTTTTAATATGGAGTCGGTTTTTTTTAAGTCGAAACAAATAAAAAAGAAACTCAAAGTGAAAAATAATAAAAAGCTTCTTTTTCTTCTGTCGTTAGTGCAAGTCGTTAACCTGACAAAAGACTTTCTAAGCTTGTCTGCCAAAAATGGATTAGTTACCTCCCTTGCCTTCCTCTTTAATTTTCGGTCATAAAATCTCTTAAGACATGGACATAAGAAGATACTGCTAAGAATCTATCAATTTGACATTTTATGTCGAAGAATTTGCTTCTTTTTTTCATTTCTTTGAGAAATCTGGCGAAATCATTTGCCAGCAAGTGGTAAAAAGATTGATGACATTAAGAATTCGTTTACTGCTTAAAGCTAGAGATTAAGATTCAAATATAAATTGAAGTCTGGTAACAATGATGAAAATCAGATCTGTTTTACCCGACCATAAATTAGGGTACAATTTCGAAAATCTTGCGGTCGATTACATTTCCTTTTTTCTTTTATTTCGCCCCAAGCACGACAATAAATCCATTAAGATGCTATGGATTACTATGTGTTAAGACAATAATATAAAGCAGATAAAACAATAAACGAACGGGAATTAAGAAGACAGAAAATACTGATTGATATTGCATTTCAATGTTTGAAGATCAAAGTTGACCAGGAAGGAAGAAACCGAACAGAGTTCCACAGGCGAGAAGTGCAATAGAAGAAACTGCTAGCATAGAACTTTCGGTTACATCTAGCCTTTCCGACTGTAATATGATGAGACCTTGTCGCTAATCAAGTACTGTGTTTAAATTCATAAAATCTAGTTACCATAGAAAAAAGATAATCAAAACAGTTACCTTGAAATTATATACAGAAAAGTCACAGGTAAGCTACATTAAATTACGGTGGTGAGAGAATGACTGACACCGAGATGCTAGGTCAGGACCAGTAATATTGCAGATTCTTCTTGGGATTTCATCAAGAAGTGAGTGATCGAATCAACAGTAATGAGAATACCAGACCGAATATTCCATGAGGAATGCCAACAAAATTGCTTCTAAAAATGTTTGTTGGTATTTCTCATTAATATTGCAATAATTTCCTTCTAAGGGAATATTCTGCATTCATTGACTGAGCAACCTTTGTACCTGTCGGTTGAATGATGTAAAATATATCTATTAAAAGAATTTTTTTCAGGAGAATAGGTTCCTCGAGTCAATTAACTGTTATCACTCTTTCCAGTCTTCATAGGGGCTTGCTTCTTTTGTTCGAATTAGTATGAAACGAGGGATATCGACTCAAGCATACGGTTACACTAAATATGACGTTTAACGGTAATGGTAATATATGCCTTTTCCTTATATGGAAATATTGGAATTTATCGACCGAGCAGCCATTACTAGTGTCGGTTGAAATTTATAAAGTATTTTTATTAAAACAATTCCTTAGTAAAATAAGTTACCCAAATCCAATAGCTGTTATTGTTCTTTCCAGTACTGATGACGGTTTCCTTCCTAACCTTATATCTGAAGTGGTGTGGAAAGCCAACATCTTGATTATGTCATTATTTTCCCTTCAAAAACCCAGTAACTGCTATCACTCTTTCCAGTATTGATAAGGGTTTCCTACCTAACCTTTTATCTGAAGTGGTGGCGAAAGCCAACATCTTGATTATGTCATTATTTTCTCTTCTCAAGCCCAGTAACTGCTATCACTCTTTTCAGTATTGACGACGGTTTCCTTCCTAACCTTTTATCTGAAGTGGTGTGGAAAGCCAACATCTTGATTATGTCATTATTTTCTCTTCTCAAGCCCAGTAACTGCTATCAATCTTTCCAGTATTGATGAGGCTTTCCTTCCTAACCTTTTATCTAGAGTGGTGTGGAAGGCCAACATATTTATTATGTCATTATTTTCTTTTCGAGTTACATGTTCTATTCTTTTTAGTTGTTGCTGCTGTTGAAAGTACTCAAGGGACGTTGTTTCTGTTATGGAATTGGTAAAGACATGTATATGATATTTAGATAATAATTATAAAATATGGTGAAGTACTGGAATTTTAAGGAAACTTGGGAACTTCACTTAGAAACGGGCAATGGTTACCATTACCATTATCAAACCATCAAACCATTTAAACCACGCTCCTGGGGATGAAAAAATATGTACTCGTTATTCCGCTATGAAATTACCTTTATTGTAATTGGGTATAAAAAATATGACTATATATATTTTATTGGATTTTACTGTTGAAAATCCTCGTGATGAGGTTTTTGTTATTCGTTACAGTTCTTTGTTATGATTGTGTAACGCCAATCCGTGAGATTCGAAGAAGGACGGACTTTCCAAGACTTGCAGTCTCCATTCACTCGAAAGCAAGTTTGATTTACATCGAGTGACCTTTTTTTCTTTAATGGAACTTTCGATTTCGAAGGCTGTTAGATGTAATTGCACTACTCAAAAAAATCAATTGCAGATTTCTACTGAATCATTAAATGTAAATTATACAGTAAGAATGTTTCTAAGTAAATGAGCTTGAAATATATGTAACTAAATGTAAATGTAACTAAAATATGTGACGAAAATATGTAACTAAACAAAATACGTAAAATATGGAAGTATGGAAAATATGGAAGTAAAATATATAACTATATGTAACGATATGTAAATTCCCAACGTGGAGCGCATGCCCCATCGGCGAGGCATGGTAATATTTGGTGGGGTATACGTCGGATGTGCACCCTTCGACATACTATACCAACAGAATAAGGGGGCAGTTCAAGAATATGTTATTAACAGTAGATTGTTTTCTAGTGAGTCTGAGTGATAGATAGATAGATAGATAGAGATAGATAGATAGATAGATAGATAGATAGTGAACTGGACGAGATAGATAGATAGATAGATAGATATAGATAGATAGATAGATAGATAGATAGATAATGAACAGAATGAGATAGATAGATAGATAGATAGATAGATAGATAGATAGATAGATAGATTGAACAAACTAAGTTAGATAGATAGATAGATAGATAGATAGATAGATAATGAACAGAATGAGATAGATAGATAGATAGATAGATAGATAATGAACAGAATGCGATAGATAGATAGATAGATAGATAGATAGATAGATAGATAGATAATGAACAGAATGAGATAGATAGATAGATAGATAGATAGATAGATAGATAGATAGATAGATAATGAACAGAATGAGATAGATAGATAGATAGATAGATAGATAGATAGATAGATAGATAGATAGAAAGGAGGAGTAGTAATGGATAGCGGCTCGGATTGAGGAATCAGAGAGCCGAGTTCGAATTCCAGTCGAATCTATTACATTCACTTACGAGCTAATACCCTTGGGAAAGTTATGAAACCCCTTCTCCATCCGAGGGATGACAACTTGTCTAGGAAAAGGTCAACTAAAAACCTGCAGCGGGTCGTTTGGGGAACTTGTGGCCTGGAGTGCACCAGTTCTCTGTATTCGGCTCTTCAAAAAGTGTGAATTGTCCTGCACAAAGCCTTCACCACTATAATCAAATCATATGTGCAGGTGTCTGGCTGTCAGTTCCTAGGAACTGAGCTGCTTGACACTCATACGTCGAATTGACAAGTGGGTCCAATATATAAGTAAATAAATAAGTAAATGTAACTTTTTTATGGTTTGAATAAATAGGATTTACCACCCCGTCGTTGTGTTACATTTTTTTTTTTTTTTGGCCGTTGGTCATGTTTTTGTTTTGTAAGCTATATATTTTCTGTTGTTATAGCACCTCTTTAACTAGTCCGCTCTGACGATCCGCGCAGGTGAAACCTAGGTAGGTTTGTCTGGCTCTTTAGGTTTATTTACTATATATATATATATATATATATATATATATATATATATATATATATATATATATATATAAATAAAATAAACCTAACGAGCCAGACTAACCTACCTAGGTTTCAACCTACGCAGATCATCAGGGCGGACTGGCTCTTTAGGTATATTTACTCATATTGCTCTACTTACCGTACTGAGCACTTTGTTTAGTTATTTTTGCTTTACTCGTGTCGGAGGTTTTTTTTTTCTTTGGACTCTGAACTTTGATTCTAGACGATTATTTTCGCCGGAAGTACATGTTCTTAGTTCTTTCTTTTTTTTTACCCTTTTTTTTCCCTTGGGTATTGGTTTGTTCATTTACAAGCTAAAACACCTAAGGTTTTGTCCGGACGAGTATAGCTACTTACATTTATATGTTTATTCGTGTTATATATATATATATATATATATATATATATATATATATAGATAGAGAGAGAGAGAGAGAGAGAGAGAAAAGAATTGTGTAGCGAAAAAACATATTTTAAATAAATCAATATATATATATATATATACACGGACATACCGACATATATATATATATGTAATATTAAGGTCGCTGAAATTCTAGTCTGTGTTCCCTCGAATTGATCTTGCCAAAGATGAACTATTTGACATCTGATATGAACTATTAATGTTGAATTTGTCGTCTCAGGAGATGCCTATTTTGAAAAAAAAATTCTGGGCAATGCAGTACAATTTGGAAATTATTTTTCATTCAATTCCAGCCATATTCTGAAAAGTAATTTCCTCATCTTCCTAACTTGAATTATTACCCCAAAGTAAAATGACCACCAGAACATTTTTAGTAATTCTGCAAAATGAAATTCGCCGATCATCATCGTCACAAAATGATTCAATAGGGCATTTTTTTAAAATATATATTTACGAGTAATATCCGCCGACTGTAAGCAATTGCTAATTGCCACGGAATACATGGCGATTTTAAGTCTCCCTCTGAGAACCTCTATGTAGTTTTTTGTCAAATTGATCTAAGCTTAGGAAAAAATTTATACAGTGCTTGCTGAAAATCAGTAGTTGACAAGTGAATTTGGCCCATCCGTACTCAATTGTTATGACCTAATGCCAAAAAAAAAAAAAACTCCGGCAGCATCTGTAACTGTTCAAAGGAAACATATAAGCAATACCTGCTGCTTTGTGACTTACAGCCATGTGCAGATTAATTGAAACAACTGTTTTAGTTTCATGCATCTCACCATACAATCAGTCTTAGACCCACTGGAGTGAAAGGTTGTAATCAATTTCTGTTTTTCATTTGCAGTAGTGTGCAGTGATATGAATCTATTTTCGGGGTGTATGATGAAATTTGTTTACCCTTGAAAAATATTGCATCAGATTTTCATCACGCCCAGAAACTATTTTCTCGACTGTCGATTAATTGTCCTACGTCCATTAGACGTTACTCCAAGGAAGCATACGAAACGCTTCACGAACACACTGGCAAGCATTACTAGTGAGCAAATCAAAGTGTTATAGACTGACTCGGAATGTCTGATTTAAATCCAGTCGCGAATCTCTGTGGTCAATCTGCAAGCGACGACTTCGTGGAATGGATATATGATGTACTAACATGTGCATTGTATCATGTTTCATTGGAAAAAAATAGGTGACAAAAAAGTAAATAATAACGGAATTATTCGTTTTGTTTTAATTAATTTGTACAAAGGCACCAGTACAAGATTTCAGCCAAGATTTCGTATGCAGATATTCAAAGAATCCAAGCTCTTTCCAATTGATTGACTGAAGCAACACGATCTTTCTATTGATGTTTCTTCATCTTTAAGCTTATACTTTATTGGTTTAATGACAGACAATACTGTCAAACATTAGATTCTTACACCATATTCTTCTCTCTCACTTTCCCTTCCCTCTCTCTCTCTCTCTATATATATATATATATATATATATATATTTGTATTATTTTTTATCCTTTGATATAATTTTTTTAAATATATTCTTAAAAAATCTAATATAAATTATCTAAATACGACTTATTTCTAATCTTTTTTAAATATCATATATATATATATATATATATCTGGTTTGCTTTTATAAAACGTCTTCCCTTTAAGGCTAATACCTTCCACCCTCTCCATATCTCCGACACGGGCATTTAGTCTGACTGAAACATCGGAATCGATAAATTCTGTATAAATTTTTCGACTGAGGTCAAAGTTAAATTTCTAATTGCGACACGGAATCAATCTATCCGCCGGGGTTGAATAAGACTGACGTAATTCCCACCTTCATATGATATTGTGACACTATTTAGGTTTGCGTGAAAAAAAAAAAAGAAAAAAGACGAGAATTAAAATTAGGTGATAAGAATCTATCACGATAAGACGATGTTATTTTTTTACTAAGAAAAGAAAAGTGCTAAAGATTTTATTTTCATTAGCGAAGAAGGTAAGGTCGCGCATCTGTCGTGTTTGATTTATGACGGAGCACCGAGTATGGCAATAATGAAAGTTTTAGGTTGGTCGATTGGCCTACTAAACAGAAACTGAAAGATAAAAATTAAGCACGCACTGACCGAAAAACAAAATGTCCGTTGGACCACCCGCAGAATAACAGGAAGGGAAGATAAAACCATTAGCTATCTACAGAGATGTCGTTTGGAAAAGGCACCTGTTTATTGTTAGGAGCTGGCTATGGTAGCAAAATTATTTTATCAGAACGAATAATTGGCACCAAGGTGCGATATCGCCGGATGACCACCCACTTGTTTGGCGAAGGTCCCGAGTGAGTAATTCCAGGTGACATTCAGATACAATTGAGATTACGGGATCACACTACGGGTCGTATTGGCTTGTTGTCGGGCAGAAGGAAAGAAAGAAAGAAAAGAAAGAAAAAAAAGGAAGATAATTTTTTTTTTCTTATTTGAGCAACATTTATTAAACCGAGGCTAGTCTAGCAACACCCACGCCGCTGAGCGCCCATTGGCTGAAGGGTGACGTGAGCGTTAGGCGAAGGTAATCATGTGAAGAAGGAGGGGAGGCCTGTTGACGCCCCCTGAAGGGATTGGGTGAGATACCCATATGAAATAGGAAGAATCTGGAAGGACTTCCAAAAATGGAAAATAAAAAAAAGTGGATTGTGGATTTAGAATTATCATGGAACCTGAAACCCCGAAAATCCCACTCCGGTTTTGGTCGGCGTCCATATAAGCAGAGTCGCAACGAGTTGCGGCAGTTGAGTGGAGTTGAGTTAAGGTGAGTTGGCAGTTCGCAGCTGAGTTGCTGAGTAGTTGGAGTCAGAAAGCTGACTAAGATTCCACGCAATTCCGAACTCAACTTCTAACCAAGAACAATTTATTTTTGAAGAACGACTTAGACTCACACCACCAAAACAAGATTTACGAATATCGCCTGAAGATACACCAAGAACCAGGTTCTTAAAGAACAGACAACTTAAGATGTTAAGACTCGCCTAACAAACACAAAGTGTCACGAATCCATATAGCAGTTTGGGAGAAAAGATGCAGTCCTGTATTCAGCAACCAGATATAAAATATTGTTATCCTTTTTTTAACACATTTGAACTTTTCGAGTTATTACTTTATTTTCTTTTACATATACTTGTGCGGTGTTACCCTTGTCCGGACTCAGCTTGCATTACGGCCCGGCGACTGATTGATTTCGTCTACCTAAGATCAAATCACAACGTGGGTAGGTTATACTAGAAATCAAAATAGTTACTTCGGTAACCAGACGTTGGAGGCGAGCTGGGAATGATAAGGCTTATACCGAATCTAACCAGATTCCCATCCGAGTCAGCAAAAGGTTAGAACGTCACATTTGGTGCCGCGACCAATACCAAGTCACTTTGGTCGTCACAGGACAGGATAGGACGGCGACGGCGACGGCGACGGCGCGGAGACAGACGGGGTGACGTCACAATTGGCGCCGCGACCAAGACAGCACGGCGGGCGCGGCCAGGCAGACGTCACATTTGGCGCAGCAACACCGGGGGACATCACAATATTATTTTAGAACTTTTGTGTAATATATATATATATATATATATATATATATATATATATATATATATATCAAGTTCAATTATTTACTGGACGGTTATCTACTAACCGTCCAGTAAGATACCTGATGAGATCATAAGATCGAAACCCTGGTCGGGAACGTACTCTTCGATAATATTATTATTATTATTATATATATATATATATATATATATATATCGATGGATGCTTATGCGTGTTTTCATATGTCTATGTGTCATATGCATATTCATTTTCTTACACTGACAAGATAGTTCAGGGTTTGACGAAAAACTACAACCGGCAGCAAGGACTCTGTTCGGGAGATTGAAGGTTTGGAAGAGCCTGCTACCACCTCATAATTGCTATTGTTCCAAGGTCAATCATGACCTTGAATGGCAGCACTTTTTATGGTCCCATCTATGGACATTATCCAAACAAAAACAAAATATTATGAAAGTATAAAAATACATATTTATAATAAAATTATCAGCAATATATATTCAAAGTAGAATGACCAAAGTATCAAATTGTGTTCAAAATATTTAGATTTCGGTATTAAAATAAGCCATCGAGGTTGATACACCGCTAAACAAAATCAACCCATAAACAAACACGAAAGAACTCTTTCATGACATTTTTCCATATAATATCCTACAATTTCTTGAATTAAACTGTATTCCAAAATATAACTTCGACACAAATACAACATAAAACATACATATCACCGTTTCAAGTGATTATCTCAAAACAAAGATGTTTATGCATAAAAGCTGAGTATCATCTACAATGTACTCACTTGTGAAAGAATAATAACATATATTTTATTTTTATTACTTCAAATCTCCCAAGAAAATTAAATTACCGCATTAAATGACCCATAAGGAGTTGATATACCGTTAAACATACAAACTTTTATAAGGGTGCTCTATTTTTAATACTTTTAAAAGTTTTTTTTTATTACACATAAACAAATATTTTTTCTCTAGTTGCCCGTTTAAAACGGGTTTTATGCCTAACAAGTTTTGTTTTTTTTTCAAATGGGCGCTTGCTTATTTTGAATGCTTACAAGCTCGATGTTTGTTTTTCATTTCCCATGAATCAGCGGGTCCATACAGTTCGGAATAATTTCATTTCATTTGAAGAAAAAAAATACGTGAAAAAAGTTAGATATTTCGAGAACGTACAAAATAACGATGTACCCATTTTCAAAAAATTACTAAGCATGAAAAAACTGTAAATCGTTAATAATAATAATAATAATAATAATATATATATATATATATATATATATATATATATATATATATATATATATATTATTACCAATTTTGAATTTGTAGGTCTGATGAATTGGATCGTGATTACGATTCAAATGTAATAAATTATAACCATGGAATATTAGGGTTTGAGCCTTTTATATATTCTTTCTCTGTCCTGGATATTGAGCTCTACCTAGATTCTATCCTCTTGGGAATTTTATATATATATATATATATATATATATATATATATATATATATATATATATATATACACTTTTTAGTTTAAGATGGTTCCTATCAACTTTTGATATTAATGGTTATTAAAGTTGTAAAAGAAATTTTATAGGACAAACATTAAAATCAATTAATATATATATACCTGGATTTGATCAACGATCTACCCAGAATTTTCACCGATCACGATGAACGTGTGTTCTGTTAAGGAGCTTCCGTGCCTTCAGCGCTAACTGCGACTTAAACTCATTGCAGATCTCAAGTGAAACTCGTACATATGATCCATCGGTAAAGATGCTGAAATGGTTGGTTGCCCGTACCGCCCTAGTGAGTGCATAACTCCTCTTGATATCCTCTACCTCTACAAGAAGCAGATATGCCCCCAAATGGATTACTATTGCCATATATGAACAGGAGCTGCCCCAGTCTACACTTTCCACTCCCGATAGAATCCAAAACAGTCTTCGTGTCCTTGTGGGTAACGGATTATTTTCCACCCTACAACCAATTTCCCCGCAGACGAAAAGTCGTAAGCCTCTCTCTGCTCTATCGCTATTTCCATGGAAAGTGTTCAGACGAATGACATTCCTTTGTTCTACCAGTTCTAATCTTCACGGCTAAGGTCTGCCATGTTACGCACCTTGTAGCGAACCAGCCTCATTCCCTTCGTATTCCGTTGGGGTGATGTAAATTCCACACAAGCAGCTTCTTCCCACGAACCGCTACTTTGTGGAACCGACTCCCAAGAAGATGCTTCCGCAATCGCTACTATATTAATCTGTTCAAATCTAGGGTTAACCGTTATCTTCCCCACATATCAGCATAAACTGTGCTTCTTATTCTGTAACACTCTATCTTGAGTGGCTCGCGTGCATTGTACAAAGTGAACATCATTGTAAAAATAAACTATGCAAGATGAGATTTGTTAACCATCGTATTATAGTAATCGCTTAGTTACTATTGCCATATATGAACAGGAGCTGCCTAGTTTTCACTTTCCAGTCTCAATATAGTCCCAAATCTTCTCCGCGCCCTTGTCGGTGATGGATTATTTTCCACCCTACAAGTTCTTTCCCACAGTCGAAACGTCGCAAGCCTCTTGTTGCTCTATCGCTATTTCCATGGAAAGGGTTCAATTCAAGCTTACGGTAGCGAATCACTCATATTCGCTTCATATTCCACTGACAAGATGTAAATTCCATTAGAGTCATCTTCCCACAAACAACTGATTTTTGGAATCCATCCCAAAGGGATGCTTCCCAATCACGAAAGTCTTAACCTGTTCAAACCAAGGAATAACAGTTATATTCCTTCATTTATCTGCATGACCTCGACTCGTTACTCTTTAACCTTCCAATGGAATTTGCGCCTTGTACAGGGTTAAAGTCATTGTAAAAAAGTTAAAATGTAGACATTCATTGGATTTAGATCAGAATTCATAAGTTTTTATCTGGAAGGTGATCATCTTTTTTTTCGCGTGGGCGGGTCCGCTGGTGTTACTTCCCTGCAGGGTCGCAGTCGCTATATTCTAAGATAAATCGACAATAGAAATTCTATTCTTATATTGTTTAATGACTGAGTTAATTGTGCCCCTCCCTCTGTAAAAAAAAAGTGTTCAGATGAACTGTATTCCTTAGTTGCACCAATTCTAACCTTCACGGCTAAGAGTCGCCAATTCACGCATATGGTAGCGAAACACCGATATCCATTTCATATTCCACTGACAAGATGGAAGTTCCAAGAGAGTCATCTTCTTCTCGTAAACAGCTGTTTTTTGATGAAAAAATAGATTCTGCACGCTGATTTTCAAACGTGATCGATGCCGAAACAGTTGCCCAATAGAATATAACCATGGAATATTAATGTTTGAGCCTTTTATATTATACTAGCAGCATGGCCCGGCATTGCCCGTGCATGATTCAAAAATCGTACGACTCATACAGCAATCGCTATCACTTGACTTAAAATATTTTTGCCCTTCCTTGCCTTTAAAGGAGTGCCCTTTTCCGTGCTGATGTTGCTACATGCCTTACTTCTTGCCTATCTCACACTGCGAATTTTTTCTAAGCCCTATAATAAATATTAAATCTGTTACGAAAAAAGAACTAAACAAAATAAAGACAAAACGACCATCTTTAAAAAAGGACTCGTAACTGGAAAAAAAACGAATAAAAAAAGAATGTTAACAACAAATACTTTTTCACATCCAACCCAGTTCTGCGGAATCAGAATTAACGTTGAGTTTAAGCAAGCGAATGAGCCAATTGGAGTAAAGTGCCATGCAAATTTAAATTTTTTCCCACTTGTGACGAATTCAACTATCGATTTTTTTGCATGCTAGCATGCTAGTTAACATTCGTGTCAGTCAGCTGTTGGCTCTCACACTGGACAATAGAATCTTCCTGCCTATTCGTGGCAGCCAGCTATTGGCTCTCACTCTAGCCAGTACAAAATGGCCACAAATTACACGAAAACTGCCGTAGAAGCATGAAAAAATCGATTATTTCCACTATCGATGGGAGTTGGGAAATGCAAAGTCGGTCTTGGCCTTTTTACTAACTTGGAGCATGTGCATGTAAATTTCGGTGCAAATCCGTCGAGAATAGCGGCCTTGCATTCGTTACACACACACACACACACACACACACACACACACACACACACACACACACACACACACACATCCTGGCTTTTATAGATAGAGATTCTTACTCTGTCCTGGACATTGAGTTCTACCTGGATTCTATCCTCTTGTCAATTTATATATATATATATATATAGTGTAAATGTATTCTATTAGGCAATTCTTCAAGCATCTATCAGGTTTGATAAACAGCGTGCAGATTTTCGAACCTGATACATGCTTGAGGAGTTGCGTAATAGAATATTTTTACGCTATTTTTCCTCCAGTACAAGGCCCAAGAGCCACTGGAGATTGAGAGTTATTCAATGTGGTTGTTTTTGGGACATGAACATTAGAGATTATGACAATAGAGATTACATTTGACAATAGATTTTACATTGGCTCTAGAAGTAAAGAAGATTGTAATGGTTGGCTTAGAATATTCTCTGGAGATGGTCAAATGGAACTTGCTGCTTAACAATGGAATACGAAGGAAATGAAGATAGTTCGGCCTTGTGTAAATGGTATGATGGTATGACAACGTTCCTGCATTTTTGTTCTGATCTGAAGCTCCTAAGATAGAGAGAATATGACGCGCTATAAGGAACTGGCCAATATTCCTAACGTCTTAAGCTGGGTATCGCATGAATTAATTTTACTTGAGTTTTGGGTTAAACTTTACTCCCAAAAGCCGTCAACACAAGAAGCCTCATTGAGAGTCCAACCCTTCATGTGACTGTTGGGAGATTAGTGTCCCATCGGTGATGATAAAACATTAATAGCTTTTTTATTATTTAAAATTGAAAACCTTGGTTTCATTCACTGGGCTATTAGAGCTAATACCTCAACATTTGGCCCTGTGTCAGTCTTAACAAAGCCCCGTAATTTATTAAAATTATTTTCTCAAGTAGCATTTTTGTGAAATATTTTTTTTCACTGTTCTTTCCAAAAATTATTAATATATAGAATTTTATATATAAAATATATTTGTGTGTGTATGTGCGTATGACTGTATGTGTTCTTGTGGTCACTATTCCTGTTTTAGATTCAAAGAACTCTTTACATAATTCGTTTTTATTATTACAAATTGAATATTGGATAAATAAAACGAATTACATTGCCGACTAAATGCCGGATAATTTCTTTTGAAAAACAATTTCGGGGGTTATAGAGATTTGTTTTCTTTAAAGAAAGGAAGAATGACTAAAAAACAAAATAAAAAAAAATGGCCAGTTTGTTAGTTTTGTTTTTTTTTTTTTTTTTTGGTTATTAAAGGATTTTGTTTGAACTGAAACGGCGCGTTCCCAACGATTGCTTCTGACCTGAGGCACTGGCAAAATAAAACATAAAGAATTCTATTTGCATCACATAGTTTTATAGATTTAAGTGCAAACTCTGCCGTCCAAATTGATTTCACTACTAGTATGAGCAGTGCTAGTTTTTTTTAGGTAACGTATGAAATGTTTTCTCAACGCATTTATTCAGCCTATACAACGAGTCTATCCTAAGAGTATTAGAAATCTCATCAAGATTTATTATCGTGAGTTACAATCTTAAAGCATATCAGCATCAAATGAGACTGTGTGGATGGCTGACACAGAAAGAAAATTGCATGAAACCATAGACAAGCTAGTAATGGAAAGCACGAAGACTGTAAAGATTTTCCAAGCGTAGCTTAGATGTGGCACAAGGCCGAAAGTATGGGGCACTCAGTGAGGATCGAACTCACTACTCAGTCGTAATCGTTCTAGCAAGACAATCTTGCTAACCATTCCACCGCCTCGTAAGAAGATAGAATATACGGTCGTTATCAAAAGGGGCAGAGGAAGAGGTTACCTACAAATTGGAGACGTCAGAATCAAGAAACCACAGAGAATTAACTATTTGCAAAATGTTACAAAAAATGTGACACTGAAATCCGAAGTTGCATTGAAATGGCGAAAGATGCTTTCCAAAAGAATCTAGAAGCAGGAAAATTACGTTAGAAAAAAAAAGTAGTGCTGAACGGATATGTAATATCAATCCTCCTATAGAGCAGTGAAAGTCGAAAAGTTTCCTCATAGACGAAGAAGAGACTTGAGGTAACAGAGATACTGGGAACACCATCAATAGAGCATTTTCTCAACACAGAAGTTTTAAAGAAAGTGGGGATAAAATGTCCACTGGTATATCGAATCAGATGGAGACAGTTAAAATATCTAGAACACATTATGAAGAAAGAGTGCTTGGAGAATATAACACTTACAGAACAATAACGAAGTTAGTAGAATGTGTTTGAACACAAATAAAAGCTTGGAAAATAAATACGGATTTTCCAGAAAGACAGACCCCCCACACACACACACCTAGCAGCTGGGTGCAATAAAATCATCCCTATCCCTTGAAATCTGTTTCGGAATCGGAAAAATTTCTAATTATTGTTCATTTCATATATTCTTCTGTTACGTAGGTCTACATGGGTCAAGGTAAGTATTTTTTGATGCGTATGATAACAAAGTAAACCTGGCGGAATCCATCCCTCTCGAGCTCAATCCATGGCCCATGCTGAAGGCAACAGGAGCAGAATTAAAACAACGAATATTCTACTAATGATTTGGTGTAAAACACCGAAAGGGAGATGGTAAATGGAGAAAAATTATTTAGAGTAACAGAAGACAGGAAGCAGTGGAGAGCCATCATCGCCCAGTGTCCTGAAAGTATATGACACATAAAAGAAGATTACATGAAGCAAACGAGTAAATATTAGGTGGGGTGTGGGATGGGTGTTGTCTTTCTGGAAAATCTTGAATTGCTCTAAAACAAAATCCAGCTTCTTCGTTAGATAATATGCGTCTGTTGCAGCAATAAAATACGTATTTCATGTATCGATCATCATCATCATCATCATCAGTAACATGAGAGAGTGTGAGAGCTTAGCACGTGATCGCCTGCCTCCATAGATCTCGTAGGTGTTCATTCATGTGTAGCGTAGCAAAGCAAACCTCGCGGAATCCACCTCTCTGGCCAATATCCTCCGCCTTGGCCAGAGATGCGTGGCCGTTGATTCCATCGAGTTAACCCACCGCTCTTGACTTCAGTTTAGCGATCCCATTTCACAAGCACTCTTGATATATACCAGTAATGCTATCCCATGTGCAGATTTAGACGACGGCTGATTGAAACAAAATATCGTTTACGAATCTCGAACCACGGTTCCTGTAACTCTTGCGAGTCGTAGGGGCGCCACATGGACTGCAGTTGTAGAAGCAGTGGTGTATCATTGGCAAGATAAGTAACCCTCTCCGGATTGGTTTCAGTTCCAAGTTTTTATTCTCTATAGCCTGGCTGTCAGCCATGGCTATAGGGCCAAGTAGGACCTGCTATTTACCAAACATATATAGTTTGAAGGAGATTCATACCATTCCTACGATTATTTGCGCGTAAGTAAATCCAACGACTAGAATTCGAACTCAGCCCTCCAATCTCTCAATACGAGCCGTTATCCATTACACCACTATTTATACGGTGTTTAATTTATTAAATGAATTTGAAACCGTTATCAACTACAAACTTGATTCACACTAATTATCTTATTCTTGTGAAGAATTTTCTAAAGTCTGCCAAAAGATCGTGTTCAGAAGCTCAAGCTACACACACGACCAGTAGGAGGGAACTTCAGTTCTACCCTGGCCACACATAAATTTGGTTGAAGAGGGTGGATTTTGTTTTAGCGAATTTTAAGATTTTCCAGAAAGACAGCACCCCTCCCACACCTAACAGTTGGGTGCAATACAATCATTCCTGTCCATTGAAATTTGTCTTAGAGTCGGCCGAACACTAGACGTAAATATAGCGATATAAGGGACAACCAGCGCTTAGTCAGCGTGGAAGAGGTTGTAGTATTTGTAAAAATAATTCATCCTTCACAGGACAGCGGAAATGATGATGAACTGTTTAAAAGTTGAAAGTGATGATATGGAGGTTGCTGCCCAGATGTGGTAGTAATACTCCATTTTGTGGTCTCATATATATTTTGTAAAAATGTGGCATTGTAAAGGGAGTCCGGAACATTATAAAGCAGTACAGAGAACGGACATTTTTTTTCCAATGACTTTTGCGAATGGATTATATATACGAATTCTGGTGTAAGTTTGAATATCAACAGACGTTCCCGGCAAAAAACCTCATTGGGATTATAACTGCTCAGGGAATCTTTAATTTCGAGAATCTGCGTAACAAAATAGCATTTCTAAGATAAAATTTGAGTTTAACTGTTTTCTTAAATTTGGTAAACACAGAAATGCTGGAATTAGTGTGGGGTGCCCTATGTGTAGAGGTCTAAACAGGTTGAACTAAAGAATGGAACTCATCTGAACATTTGCCATGGAAATAGCGACACAATAGCGATAGGTATCCTTGGTTGCATCTATAAAAATGGAGATGACTTGTGGTGATTAAATATTCACCCTTCAAAGCTGCGTACTTTGCTCTCGTGGAAAGAAGTTTAATTCATGTGAAAATCTTTAGAGTTAGAGTGCGTGCTGCAGGACAAAGCTTTAGAAACTAATCTAACCGGTAGTTAGATGGGAAATAGATTTGTACTTTTTGTGTTGTGTTGCCTTGCATATCGTTGTTGGATTGTGGTTGGTTATATACAATTCCTCAGGAGAAACCTCAATGCTGCATCAAGATACCAAATAAAATTTTGAGACTCATTTTTTACCTCGGTTGATTTTTTTTTGTATTCTTTTTAGTATAGATCTTGTAGTCGTTATTTCTTGGAAGAATAGTGAGACAGAGCTACTATCTTCTTTACCTGTGTGGCATTATTGGTTCTTTGAATCTTCTTCGGACAGAGCTTCTTATTCAAGACACCCTATTGAAATCGCGACTACGCAAAGTAATTCGGAATAGGAAGACGCGGAAGCGTATCAAAGTTCTTGACCTCTTTATTGCCGCAAACGTTCTGCTCGTTTTCGCGTGTTTTTTTTGTTTTGTTTTGTTTTGTTTTTTTTAATTTCATTTCAAAATTTAGTCAAAGACGAACCATTTCTATCACGATTCAACTCCTAAAGAATTCCAGCTAATCTCACCTCATTTGGAGATTTTGGGACCGAAATCTACACCAGTGCGTTAAGAACTAAAATCAAGTTCATCAAGATAATGTCTTTCTACGCATGTTTTCTTTTTCGTTTTATTAAACTGATTTCAAAAATGTAATTTTAAAAATATTTTAAAAATATACAAGGTGCATCCAAAATACTCTTACAATCTTTGGGGATTGCTTCCTCACACCAACACAAGGATAAAAATCCATATAAATATATGTCCGCATCCTTCGTTTTATTGTTATTAAGTTTAATGAAAGTTTACGATAGATGACTCTCTGTTGCTTTAAGGACTTGGTTACATTTGTTATTCGTGTACATTTGTGGCTAGTCTGCCTTCAATGGTTAATGTGTGCAGTAGTGAGTTAACTGAGTGTTCCGTTTAACAATGGCAGGATATTCATATCGTGAGCAGGAACATATGACTTTTACATACGGCTGCGCGTATGGTAAAGGACGCGAGGCTTCACGGCTGTATCAGATTGCTCCGTTGCTACTTTTTATCATCGCTTTGCTGATAAAGGCTCCACAAGCTATCAATAGGGGAAGAGCGATATCCGCTCGTACACCTAACCACAAAGAAAATATCCGAGAGGCTGTCGGAAACAATCCAGATATCAACATGGCGTATATCACCGCATGAAGGGTACTTCAAGAGCAGCTCCTGCATCCGTATAATTTGCAACGTGTGCAGAATCTTTCACCCTCTGATCTCTCAACACGGTAGAACTTTTGCCGATGGTGTGTTGCATACACTGCTGATCGGTGTTGTTAGTAACCACTCTAAGCAGAAGAGGCGTGGTTCTACAGAAGTAGTCTCAGAATGTCATGGACTGAACATGTGTATAAAGAGGAAGCTTGAAGACAAATGAAAACAAAAAGGAAATTTATACTTAGTATTACAGAGTTACACTTTACATTACTATGTGGCATTACTAAAAAGAGGGCTTGGAGAATTTGACACTAACAAGATGGATTGGGGGCAAGAGGAAAAGAGAACAGTGAGTAATCTACTTAACGTGCTTGTATAAATAGCTGGTAGAACATGAAATGGGATTTATAGCTTCAAAAGATAGGAAGTTGTTGAGAGGCGTGATCTCCCACGTCCTGAAGGGACACGGCACACAAAAAATTAAGAAGCCTATGTATTATGTAACAGTTGTTATTGCAAGTGTTCTTTTGGACTATACTAGACGAGATATTAGATATTGTTAATGTGGAGGATGTAGACGCTAAAGATCCTTAAAAAAAGTGTCTTTTCACTGCGGCCCTGTGTCAGACTAAAATGACAATCCTATTCTATTTCCAGGGAGGAATAGATATCAGATACATTAACAAGCGGATGGCTTTAACACTAAGGGATTAATGTCGGCTCCGAACACAGCACCATTAGCAAGAGTCATCGGCCGAGCTCTCAAATAAAGGATCATGGATATCTCTCTACGCCTAAGCGCTCCATTCCATCAACGTAAACAGCTTAATGAAAGCAATGATCATCAATAAGGAGAACCTGAGAGTGTGGATGTGCTGCTTGTCCCAGTGGGGATCATACTTTGGCGGAAGCGGAACAAATCCGCTTCCATTTCATCAAGCAGTGGAATATGACCGTCGTCGAAAACCGAAGCGATATTAATACTTGACATCAAACATTGTCATTAGCAACATTACCTGCGAAAAGAGACAGCCTATCCGACAAGCAGATTAACAAAAGCGTAGATAATGCAACAACATCAACAAAAATAACAAATGCAACAATTCTGGACTGTCTGTTGGCTGAAATGGTTGCGTATGTGTGATATTCTCGAATATTTCAATATAGATAGACAATTTCTTTGCTAACAAAGAAAACAATACAGAACTGTTACGTGACATCTGTCTTTCTTTACGGCAGCGAATGATGGACGATTTCCTCAAAGATGAAGAAGAGACTCGAGGTGACGAAGACGTGGTTCTACAGAAGGATGATAAGGATAACATCGACCGAGCGTGTGAGCAAAAATGAGCTCTTAGAGAGTAACTGTCGGAGGACCTATATTTTCTATGACAATTTCTCGGACATTCAGGCCGGTAAATATTATTAATACTGTTTATTACAAAAAAGAGCATTTACTTAAATATTTGTATCTATAAAAAGAATGTATAAACATAAAAATGTCTAAAAATAATTGTCGGACTTTCATAATGTGTGACGTCATTTGTTTACATTTGGATACGCATTGAGCAGATATGAATGAATGAAAGAAAATCATGGAGAATTGTGTTTAAAAGCAGTAAAATCGACCTTGCTAACCGAACGCTCCTCTGTGGCCAAATCGGTTATTGCACCTCAGGCTATATGACGGTTCTGTATAAGATACAGGTTCGATTCCTGTCGGAGGCCACATATTTTCTATGAAAATCTCTCGGACATTCAGGCCGGTAAATGTTGTTAATACTGTTTATTATAAAAAGAGCATTTACTTAAATATTTGTATCTATAAAAGGAATGTATAAACGTAGAAAAAGTCTTAAAATAATTGTCGGACTTTATCCATTTCATAATACTATGTATTATTAACAAATTGGCGGCTTGTTCCCTCGCCATCGAGTAATGGTTAACAATCTTACTTACATACTGTTATTTAATTCAATTTTCTCTGTACTCTAGACTATTGACCTTTCTTCGTTAACGTAAGCAAAATGTATTCCTTTTCTGGTACGCTTCGTAGAAACAGATAAGAACTTCAATAAATCTGCTGCTGGAGAGCCTTAAGAATTTTGTTGGTTAAAAGTAATTCCTGGCAAAAGATGGCAATATATTCGACGACGATCAAATGACGAGATTTATTTAACTAGTTTAACAGATGTTTTTTAACCGTTTCACACCAAGCAAGGCGATAAAACCACGAGAACGTGGTGGAAAAGAAAAAATCCAGGGATCAATACAACAGAAGAAAGCGATTGACGTTACATTCAATTTTTGAAGATTGTACTTATCATGGAAGCTAATAAGAGGAACGGACTTCCAATGTTGGGAAGTACGAAGAAAGAAAATGTTTTAGAATTAGCGGTTACATTTAACTATTTCAACCCCAAATGGGTGGGACCTAGATGCCAATCTAGTAGCACCTTTAAATTCATGTAATCGCGGCACCAGGGAAAAATGCCCGTCAGAGCAGTGGCCAGTTTGATGTAGGGAGTCAGAGCGCGTTTACCCGGGCTAGATTCAAAAATAGCCCAGCCCCTACAACTGGCCTTTGCACTGGATGTTATTTCTACCGATACCCCCACCTCTTTAGTGCAATGAATGAGGTACTGCTGCGGGGATCTTTTCCCCTCAGGGAATGGGAAAGACGTTAGTGAGGAGAAGTGAGGAAAGGACAATAAAGAACAGGATTCAGGAAGACAGAAAATGACAATTGACGTGGCCTTTACAATTCTGAAGATTAATCGTCAGGGTAGTCAGAATTCTGGAGGGTTATCCACAGGTAGAAAGTGATGGAAAAGTAACTGACAGTCTTTGTTAGATGCATGACCACCCCAATACTCTTGAATTATACTAGCAAGGATTCCCGGTATTGCCTGGGTCGAGGTTATTTTCAGCATTTCCCTACAGTTGTTCTTTTTGTTTGTCTTTCTTTTTTTTTTTAAATAGATTTGATTTTTTAAATTATTTGTTTCATTTTGGAAAATGTTATTAACGTAATTGTAATTAAATCAGTTCCATAGATTTCAAAATTCAACATCAAACTTTTGCCAAAAACTTGGCGATACGCAAGCTCAAATCCTACAGACGATTCAGCAAGCCTTTGAGCCACAGAAGTCACACAGTGGCAAACCGGGATCTTAGGGAGACACTCGAACTAGTAGTATGTTTTTCTTGACCAGGAAAGTTTGCAATATCTCTGCTCGATGCATTCAGTCATCTAGGGTGAAAACGAAAATGGCGATATTATATTTCACTTAGGCGCAAGTAAGTGAAATGCA
>CAHIKZ030003723.1:165000-172500 GCA_903632075.3 Acanthosepion pharaonis
TAAAGTTATAATTTTTTTTAAAGTCACCCTGTATGCAGCTGCATCAGTTATTATCATGTCTCAGTCATCTCATGTTTGATCAATATATAAAATTGGAATCTAAAGCTGTATTTTCTGAATGATTTTTATCATTTCCTCCCAAGCAAGGGGATAATTCCACTAAGACAGGGGATTTCTAACTGTGAAAGCAAATGAGAAAACTTTAGTAAGGAGAAAAGTTTTTAAAAAAATCCTTATTCAGAAAGTCAGAAGATGATGGTTCATGTTGTATTTCAGTTTTGAAGATCGTATTTAGCATGAAAACAAGTAAACAAAAGAGTATTCTACAGACGAGAAGTGAGATTGAAGCGACCATTAGGACAGAACTTACAGTTACATCTC
Organism: Acanthosepion pharaonis; assembly: GCA_903632075.3. Taxonomy (NCBI): domain Eukaryota; kingdom Metazoa; phylum Mollusca; class Cephalopoda; order Sepiida; family Sepiidae; genus Acanthosepion; species Acanthosepion pharaonis. Next base: position 165,382 of record CAHIKZ030003723.1, read on the forward strand.
GAAATTTCAACAGGAAAATTATGAGGAGACCTAGCTGCGAATATACTACTGTGCTTAAATTCATGAGGTACCAATGAGGAAAGTTCATTAGAACAATTACCATTTATTGAAAAGACACATAAAATCTGCGTTTCAGCGGTAGGAAGCAGAGATGCTAGGTCAGGACCGGTATCAATACAGACGCTTCTGAGCAGTTAGTATAAAACAGGGTTCGTTCAGCATAGATGTAAAAAAAAAAACGTGCCAAATATTCTGAATTTTGAAGTCACGAATTAATAGGCACATTTGAAGCGCTAAAATCGTTCGTTATTCGAGTTAAACAAGTAAAGAAAAATATTTAATAACTTCAAAGCCTGGAAGTGATAAAACAACACTGAAAAATGAAAACTATCACAGGCTTAGAGTAAAGTCAGCAACGGTGACATTTATGAATAGGATATTTTAGCAAATAACAAAAAATTCGTTTCCAAAATATATTATTGCTTTTTTTTTATTTGTCCCCCAAAATTAATAAATTATGTTTTCTCATGATTGCATAGTTTCTAAAACAAAATGAGATATGGTTCTACTGATGAATGCTAACAATATGGAAACCAACGATTATGTTTTAAGGAAAATAAGAACGAAAAGGACAAACGGAAAGAGACAGTTTACATTTCTGGTGACCTAACGAGGAAAGTTTCTTGTTTTGTTTTATGGCATATCAAAACCTCAGTGGGTCATTTAATGCCAACAAAATTTCAAAATAGATTTATAGCGATAGTTTTGTAAAAAAAAACGTTGAGTATTTATACATATATATTTGAACCATTTTTTTTTTTATTACAAAGTATTTCTGGTATTAAAACCTATTTTTACACACGTATGAGTGTTAACTATTTGACCATAGCTGGGACCCTAACAGATGCTACCACCGCGGGTCAGGGTGGACCTGGGAACACTATCAACTCTCTCTCCCGGATTCTTGATTTCCCGTCAACTTTGATCTTCAACATTTTCACTGAAATGTCAATCGTTATCACCCGCCTTCATAATTACTGCTCATTGTTCTCTCTGATTAATAATGTTTCTTTTCCTCGTATTTTGTAACGTTCACTAACCCCTTGCATCTTAGTGGCTTTATTGTCTTGCTTGGGGTGTCATGGTTAAAAGAATATAAAAAATAATAATGAAGATGTTTCAGAAATACGGTTTGATATTTCCGTGGAAGGATAATCTAAAAGAGAAGAGATTAATCATGTTTTGAATGTCTTCTTTTGTATAGCGTGAGTGAACATGGCTCTCTACAACGTCCTCTCCTACGTCGCTCTATATCTATCTCCTTACTATCTCACCTAGCCGATGATTCGTTCACACATGTTCATTAGATGGGTTATTCAGTGTATTCCTCTTTCTCTCTTGCCTTTAGTATGTATTGTGTGTGTCAAACGACCCAAGCCTTTTTTCCTTATTGTATATCCTAGTCATTTCAACTGGCTCTTTCGGATTTCATATGAATGTCTCTTTTGTTTCTATTTTCCCGTAAACATCCTTGTTTCTCACGTGCACCGACTATGACATTCTCTAGAACTACATATCTGTTGCCTGAGGCTACTTCCTCGTCTGTAAAGATACTGTCCTAGATTCGCTTTTATATTCTCCTTCATGACTTTGGTGATCATGGCTCTCCACAATTTCCTGCTCCAAGTTAGCGGGAAGGCCAAGACCGACTTTGCATTTCCCAACTCCCACCGATAGTAGAAATAATCGACTTTTTCATGCTTCTACGGCAGTTTTCATGTAGTTTTCGGCCATTTTGTACTGGCCAGAGTGAGCGCCTATAGCTGGCTGCCACGAATAGGCAGGAAGATTCTATTGGTCAACGTGAGAGCCAACAGCTGACTGACAAGAATGTTAACTAGCATGCTCGCATGCAAAAAAAATCGATAGCTGCATCGTTACAAGTGGGAAAAATTTAAATCTGCATGGCACTTTACACCAATTGGCTCATTCGCTTGCTTTAAACTCAACATTGATTCTGATTCCGCAGAACTGGGTTGGGTGTGAAAAGTATTTGTTGTTAACATTCTTTTTCATTCGGTTTTTCCAGTTACGAGTCCTTTTTTAAAGATGATCGTTTTGTGTTCATTTTGTTTAGTTCTTTTTTCGTAACAGATTTAATGTTTAGTATAGAGCTTAGAAAAAACTCGCAGTGTGAGATAGACAAGAAGTAAGGCATGTAGCAACATCAGCACGGAAAAGGGCACTACTTTAAAGGCAAGGAAGGACAAAAATATTTTAAGTCAAATGATAGCGATTGCTGTATGAGTCGTACGATTTTTGAATCAAGCACGGGCAACGCCGGGCCATGCTGCTAGTTTCCCTAATAAAAGGCAAGCAAAGGAGATTCTTGATTCTGTATTTTTACTCTTCACCGGAGATTAACTATGTAACAAAAAAGGTGCGAAATATCCACTGCACAAATCATCTCGACGTCCTCGGCTAAATCCAGAGACGGATATGCAATATGATCGGTCCTGTTCTGGCATCTCGTCTACAGTCACTTTCTCACAGATGCAATGTGGCTTCCCTCTGTCTTTTCTACAAATATTTTCATGACAACTGCTCTGACGAGCTACATTCACTGGTTCCTGAACTGCATGAATTTAAGCGTGCTACTAGGTTGGCATCTCGGTTCCACCCTTTCACTGTCGAAACGGTTAAATGTAACCGCCGCTTCTACACCAACAGCTTCTTCTCTCGCACTTCCCGACAGTAGAACTCCCTTCCTCTTAATTGCTTTCCTGATAGCTATACAAACATTCAAATGTAATGTCAATCGACATCTTCTGATGCCTTCATCCACATCCGCGTCCTTCTCTGTAACCTTTCCTCAAATACCCACCCCTATTCACTCTTGCTTTCACCTCCTTGCATGCTAGTGTCACTCTCGCCTTGCCGGAGGTGAAATGCTTAAAAATCGACTCGTTTTCCGCATCGGGTGTTGATTTTTGCATCCTTGAATTATGGTTTTTCATACATCTTTCCTGTTTCAATGAATTTCGATATTCTTGAATTATATAAAAAGCCGAAAAATGTATCGGAGCATCTTAAAATAAGCATCTCAATAGGAATCATCATTTCAACATAGAGCTGAAATACAATCTTATTTCCCAAAATAGAGTTCAATCGTGTGATAAAACCCTCGGAGAATTCCAGTAAGATAACTTTAATCATTTCTAGGATACAACGTTTCAAAGGTTAATCTAACAATTGGACAATTGCGGTTATACAATTTCTGTTACACTCGGCATATAGAATTTATTTGAGCGGATTTTAAAACTACTATTCTTGTTGATACGTTCCGTCAGAAAACTTTTAAGCTATAGTAGCATATAAGAACGTTTGCCGAGATAAAATGCCACCAACTGTCATGGCGTCTTCTGGTTAAGAGCTTTAAACACTGTCGAATAGAAAGCAGCGTTTTATTGGTAGAGAGTGAAAATGACATACGTTTTGGCAGGTGCAGCGCTTCGATTCACGTGACTGAGTCACTATCATGGCTCCTGAATGAAGATATTATGTGCTACGGACAGCGTGAAAGATTATCTTTGTCTGGGTGTAGCAGCCTGTAATTCTATCAGCGAAATTTCGTTCTTTGCTCGTCAAGTAGATGGAGAATTTTTTTTTTTTTTTCGTAATTTAACGTTATTTTATTGTAGCAGATAATGATATTTTACTTTCTATTACAAAACAAATGTTACTCTAAAATGAACGATGAATTTCAAGCCAGCGTTTCCTGCTTTCTTTGTTTAAGCTGTGCTGTAACATTTCTAGGGAGAGGGTTTTTTTTTCTTCTTTTAAAAACAATTTTACGTTTCACCTTTCTACTACTTGTTAAAGAGCCTCGTTCTGGAGGCAGTGCTCAAAGTCTTTTTAAACTTGTCTAAGTAAAGGATGCAAGTCTTTCGGGAATGACACAGAGGAAACTAAAATTTCGGTTTAAGTAACCGGAAGATACTTACTATGTATAAATAGTAAAGTAACTTATTCTCAAAGAACAACAACTACTTAAATATTTATAACAACCAAACAGGGAAGAGGAAACAAATCTTAGCAGCAAGGTGTACATACAATAAATATCTGCACGAATATTTAAAGGCTTTCTTTGTTAAACCATTTCATTGTTTTCATTTCGCGTATTTCTAGCAAAACAATAGCTGTGTTGCATATTTTAATACAAATTGCTTGTCAAGTGTTTTAAGATTTTTATCGTTGTCTTAAAACAAAGAAATTCTTTAAAACCCTTTAAATTTCGTCCGATTTCGACACTTTTGTTATGCGACAGGAATTTAGAACTTTCTCCATATATATTTTATGGCAGTAGAAGATTATAGAAAATACATAAACCATTAATTAGTGGGTTTCATCATCTGCAGCTGCTACCGCATTTCAGCCTTTCCTCCATTGCTTTAACTACACACAGTTGGGTGCAGGAAGGAGGTTTCACAGCATTGCGCACACCCGGAAATTAGTCGTCAAAAGACACTTCTTACAAAATGATATAATATCCATGTCCCTACAACAGCCAATGATTCTTTCTCTAACAATTCCTCTGTGAATTTATTATACGATATTGTGTCTTCTTTCCTTAACAGTATTTTATCATTGGTTAGAGGGTGTGTGGTCTTGATGTTTTCTCCGAACGTGGATTCTATTTTCTCTTGCGAATGTATAGGACTGTCCTTCTTTTTTTCTCTTGAATGACGGTTTTTAACAGATGGTTATATTCTAGGAGCTGCTGTGGCGAACACATGTTCGCATGTCGGAAAAAAAACAACTGATATCGAATGAAGACTCGTATGTTATTTCTCATGTAAGGCCTTCACTCGCTGTTCCTGGTGCGACCTTGAGTGCAATTCCTATTCTGGCCTCATCCGGGGATTAGATTCGTAATACAACTATTTACCATAATTCAGTGAGATTGTAATTTTATGCGCCATGTATTTTTAGGACGTAGGTGATTACGGCTCTCCATATCCTCCTATCGTTTGTTGCCTTAAGTAATGTTTCACGTTTGGCAACCCTGCTCTTCCTAGCTCTAGTATCTCATTTGAGTTTTTAATTCTCTAGATTCTTTTTATTCATTTATGTTTCCCAGAAGTTTGGTACTCTTAACAACCGGCGGTAGAACGACGTTGTTATCGCTTCAAGTCTCTTCTTCATTTGAAATAAGGATTGTCCAGCATTCACTACATTATAAGAGATAAGTTATATCACAACACTTTAACTCGTTTCTTTCGTTTCTAATAACATTTTCCTATTTCTTATCATTGTGCTTAGTTTTTAGAAAGCATCTTTCGCTATTTCGGTGCACCTTCAGATTTCAGTGTCTGTTATGAGTTTATTCGGAAATAATAACTGATTTTAAAATAAACCTTTTAATTTATTAAATGCAATGTAAATCTTCATATTCTGTATTCTTATTGCCTGTTCATTTATTGTTCTCGAAACTTAATAATGTTTTTCCTTTCATATATTCTCATACTCCGTAACCCTTGAGTCATAGTGGCTTTATTGCCTTGCTTTGGGCTGAAATGATTAAAAGAAATTATATATTATTATAACAGTTGCACAAAAATATATATTATTTACATTATTCGGACTATTGTCCTCATCTTTGTCGACATATTTATTACAATAATAGGTAATAAATATGGCGACAAAGATAAGGACAATAGTCCAAATAATGTAAAATAATGTACATAATACCTCATCTCAGAAATATAGACAGGCACAAAAATATATTCCTCATTTCTAATAGCTAAAGTGTCCTCTTTGTTTATTTTACATGAATCTTGTTCAGAATTTAATTTAAAATATTATATGTTCCTCCTTTTGAAGATGAAAAAAGAAGAGATATGTCGACATGGTGTACATGAGTTCAAGTTTGGTCATATTGCTTTTCAAACTGCTGCCAACATTAGCAGAGCGCGGGGTGAAGGATCCACTTCCGATTGTACAGTACGGCGTTGATCTTTGAAGTCTTGAAGATAGCGGTGGTAGAGGATGTGCCTCTGCAATTGACAATTCTAGTCTGACAAAATCCACGTCAAAGTGTCAGAGAAATGTCTCAGATAATGGGTGACATCATTGCAACAATACCAGATCATCACAAGTAAATTGGCAGGGTGAAGAAATTCGATAAATGGGTTCCACATGGATTCAGTTAAAGTCAAAGTGTTCAACGGTTTGGAGTGTGTTCGATACTGCATCTGTGAAATTCGAATGATCCATTTCTTGATCGAATAGGGACTTGTGATATAGAAATTGATCCTTTATGATAAACGTAAATGATCGGCTCAATGGCTTGATCATGACGAAGGACACGCTTTCCAAAAATAAATTGCTCCAAAAGAAGATCAAGCGACTGTCTGTTACTCCGCCATTGGTGTTATTGTTTACAGATTACTGGAATCTAAACAAAGCATCACCATCGAAGTTTACCTTCAGCAACTAGATGATATGCACATTCAGTTAAACAAAATGAAGTCGGCACTGTGTAATCGACGAGATGCAATTCTGATTCATGGCAATACCTGTCCACGTGTTGCTAGGATGACACTGGAGACGCTCACCGACTGGGGAAAATAGACTTTGTCACATGTACCATATCCCTGTTATCACTTGCCCATTGAATACCACTTTTTTAAACATCTTGCCAGTCAGTATCTGTCTATATTTCGGAGATGAGGTATTATGTACATTATTTATATTATTCGGACTATTGTCCTCATCTTTTTCAACATATTTATTACAACGTTTCGGCCGTTGTACGCTCCGGCCTTCGTCAGGTGGTTGGAATGTCGAACTGAACATCTGTCTATATTTCTGAAATGAGGTATTATGTACATTATTTATATTATTCGGACTACTGTCCTCATCTTTTTCGACATATTTATTACAACGTTCCGTCCGTTGTACACTCCGTCCTTCATCAGGTGGTAGGAATGTCGAACTGAACATCTGTCTATATTTCTGAAATGAGGTATTATGTACATTATTTATATTATTCGGACTATTGTCCTCGTCTTTTTCGACATATTTATTACAACGTTTCGGCCGTTGTACGCTCCGGCT